>OMKY01248330.1:0-13461 GCA_900302395.1 Bregmaceros cantori | reverse complement strand
CTCCCCCTTCATAAGGGGGCGTCGGGCGCCAGCTCGACGCAGCGTCCAAGTTCTACATAGGTCAGTTTTCTAGGTAGACAAGTTTATGTGTTCAGCTAGTTAGTGTGTGTACCTATGTCGTCTCCTGCTTACCTGATTAGCCGTTAGCCAGTTAGCCGTCTGGTAACCCGAGGCTGTCTACTACTGCAGGAACGACCTCTCCCCTCAAGATCGGTCCCGTTTGGATTACGAGCCCAGCAACTTGAGATGAGTACTTCTCACCAGACTCTTTATATTTAGTATTTATTACCTGTGTCCAGAGACTTGCTTGCCTGTACACTATTGTTTATTTTCTACCTTTCGCACAAGTGTTTGTGCTGCCATTGTTCTGTGTTTGCCTTTTGATTTGCTGATGAAACGGATGTCCTGGGACAGGCATCCAACCCTTCTTCTGAGTCCATCATTATCATAATTAGTATTATTCATTCGCACTAGCTACACGAATCATAACATATATATTAGAAACAATCTTTAAATAGGTTAAACGGCCTGCTAAAATTGGTGTATTTCTATTGTAAATCCCATAGGCTCCATGCTTTTAGACTCCGCCCACTCGACTAGCAGAAGCACACGGAAGTCGACACGCCAGCTGAAGCGAATGCGAGACGTCCATATTTATATACAGTCAATGATTAAAATGCATTTTTCTGAGTGTTTCGAAGAGTGGTGTGTAGCGCCACCTACGGGTCTGGAGGCTTCTCCTTAGGAGGGTTGTGAGAGCTGTAGCGTGGCACTCTTGGGGCCTCGACAGGGGCAGGCCTCCCTGGGTTGGGTCTGTTTGGACGGGTGGGTTGGTGCTGGACATGGCTGCCGTAGTTTATATCCGCCTGCTGGTCACGGCTGGCACTGCTCGTCCTGTTCTGCTCAGACTCAGCTGAACTGGGACCGGCCTGCTCTGCAACATCTTCCTGGTTGCCAGATTGGCTGGGGGTTCATTGGAATTTCGAAAATATTTAGTGTGTGTGGCCCAAACAGATGCATTCATATATATATGGAAGATTTAAGATGGAATTTAAGATGTTTCGTGTTGGGTGGTGGCTACCTTGCATCGATGAGGCTTCTCTCTACAGCCAGCTGGATGAGTTCTGCATCAGTCAGTTCATTGTAGAGGGAGTAGTCTTCATAGACGACCTGCGCCGCCATACTGGACCTGCATCAATGCACTAATGAGATGTTTTATGGATTTTATGAATTTACATAACACATATTACTGCAAATAAATTTAACTATTACAAAATTCAAACAAGCAGGCCTGCATGCATTGCCCAACACAAGTCACATTAGGCTGTGGCCCACATTAGGCAGTGGCCCCACATTGGGACAATCCATCGTAGTTGTTTTTAAATATAATTTGCACATTTTCTGAACTTTTGGCTGAAATATTACTGCATTAAGAGTTTCTTGGAAAGGGTTCTTGGTGCCCACGGTTTCAGTGTTGTACCCAAACTTGTTCAAAGAATGATAGTTCATGAACTCCTTCGTATTTTAGGTGAACGTGAACAAGACATTCATTTTTCTTGATGAACGTATAATTGTGAACACACTCTTTTTTGAGGTTGATGAACTGAGCAATATTTTAGTTCAAAATTAGTTCAAAAGCTTTCCGAGCGAAGACACAGCAATACAAAAAAAACACATTCCATACTCCACCGTTTTTATCCACCTCAGAATCTAACTCAGTCCTTAATCTAACCCAAAGTTAAAAGAGTTAAATATTGTCTTTTGTTTTTCTTGTACACCGTCAATAATGTTGACAATTTATAGCTGACAGTACCGTAAAAAAAAAAGAACGAAAAAAGAACGAAAAAGTTCATTTTGGGGAACCACATATTCGTAGTTAAAATTTCCTGAGCTATGAACTATGAATGAACATATTCACTTTACAAGGACTGAGCTGAGATCTGAAGTTCATGTTGAAAGTGAACTTGCCCAACACTGCCCACGGTTCACTGGGTAAGTTACAGTATTTCATTGGTTGGCAGGGACGGATCGAGCTGGCATTGACCTAGATACAAGGTGGGGGTGGTGAGATGATATACCATACATAGAGACATACATCGGTACATTCATTTAGAGTCACTGTGTCATCAACGAAAGGCCAACCAACAGTCTTTTATACTGTGTCAGGGACATTCTGGATTTATATTTGGTTTCTTTTTTTTTTCCTACGGCCTGGGGTGAGAGAGTCTACCTGAGATCTTGTTGTGAGGAAGGACTTGCACTTGTATTTGCAGTGCATTCAGAATCAGAACACGGAAATGGGTTGGTAAACGTGAACGATATTCACACTCCAAAAATGCACTGATGATTGAAGATCCAATATGTACAGAATATTCTGTACATATTATATTCATGACAACATTTCACATTATATATGTTATGATTACATCGAATCATACAAACACTATTTAATATGTATATATATATATAACACATATATAACACTATTTAATATTTTATGCAAATTATATCTACTCATAATAAAATTTAATGTGAGGAGGAGGACATTCATTTTAAGAATTTGTTCATTTGATTTTGTCCTTGCCACTGTAAACATGACCACATTTCATATTACATATGTTATGATTATAGACAGATTGGCTATAGGAGACTATTTAATACTTTATACAACTTCTATCTAATCATAGCAGCATTTAATATGAAGAGGATGAAATGTATTTGTGTATTTGGGTTAATGAAGATTAAACATTGTAATAGGCTGAAATATATTTGCTTATTAACCAAGACTCCACACGAAAAAAAAAATCCACAAAATTGTGTCTCTTCAGTGAACACAACGCAGACAGACAAGAAGACTTAGACATAGACAGGATGACAGACAGCCAGGAATCCAGACAAACAAAGTAGCGGTAGGCCTACAGTAATGCCACTCACCTGCAGTGGCCTCTGTCCGCTGGTGCTTTCCGAGTTCTGTGTGCGTTGAAGAAGCATGTGGTTTATCCATTAAATATCCAGAGTACTGGACGTCCAGTGCAGGGTGTCTGCGCTGTTGTGTCTGCGTGTGTGTGTGTGTGTGTGTGTGTGCGCTACGTGGGGGTCATCTGATGATATTCAAGATGCCCACCCTCTCCCCACCCACTCTTATACCATGGTATTATATATTCCAAGCTTCAAAATGCTGCACCATGTAGTACCGTGTGAGGGAAGTAAATGCCATGCTTGAACCGATTTGCACCTCAATTTACGTCTGAACACATTTGATTATGTTAATAGTGTTGTAGAGACTCATGTTCCAGGATGGAGTAATAATAATAATAATAATAATAATAATAATAATAATAATTATTATTATTATTATTATGATGGCTGGCCCTGTAACATAGCGATAAGACCACTTCTTCAAGCCAGCCCCATACGTATCTAATCTACAAGATAGATCTGCCCAATCATAGTCCTTACCTGTGCGAAGGTAAGTAATTTTTATGTGTGCGTATGTGTGTGTGTGTGTGTGTGTGTAGATATATGTATATGTGGAATACAGATTTTGTCACGGTTGAAAAGCTTACGAGCGCTGCATTCCCAGAAGTTTCAGCTAGAGGACACGCTAGAGGACCGCGTCCGGGAATACTGAGTTAATGTTATGCTAACCTCTAGCACCTATTAGCTCTGCTACATATAGAGCCAGCCTTGCGTCGGCACAGCGAGCCAGCAAAGTCTAATGTTGGTATGGTATTGTATGGTTTCTTACTTTCTTTCTGAGATAAAAATATTAACACCAAATCTAATGCGTTTGTGAAATTATGACCCCCCCTCACACAATTAACCATTAATTATCCCGAAAATATACATTAAAATATAAATTAGAAACGATCTTTAAATATGTTAAACGGCCTGCTAAAATTGGTATATTTCTATTGTAAATCCCATAGACTCCGTGCTTTTGGTAGTCGACTCCGTCCACTCGACTAGCAGAAGCATACGGAAGTCGGCACGCCTGAACGCACGCTGAAGCGAATGTGACGTCCATAATTATACACAGTCGATGGTTCCATCTCTGTTAGTCTCAATCCATTCATGAGATCATTTGGAAGCGGACTAATCGTATGTTCTGTGTAAACGTTTGTTCAGATGTCTCATTCACAACCATTATTATTATATTTCCATTCTTGGAATAGTCATCAGATGCGTCGGGCTGTAGTTACTGAGTTCAGGCTTTTACTGCTTCTGCTGGCTTGTATACGCATCAGTTGCGTCAGTTGCACCAATATCTACATTGAATGACAAGTGGTGGTGTTCATACCACCAACATACAGAACCGTGACAGATTTAAATTATTAATCCATTTCAATGTGTTTTCACATTTATATTTGTTTATTGGCAGTGTGCAACACAGTCTAGACTTCCTCCCCTCACAGTGTCCAGTACAACAACATTCACAAAACAAATACATTTACAAAGATATATACATCTACATTATATTCAGAATTATCCTTTTACTTTTGGCTTTAAAGGAAGAGTTTAGCTGTGCTGAGAAGACGGCAAGCTGCAGAGAGTTTGTACCTTCTGTCTCATATAAAGCCCCAGTTGCTTGATCTCTCTCTGGCTCTAGTCGGGAAGCGTGTTGATTTTTCTGGCTGCGCCAGGGGGAATCTTAAATATATCAATGTGTCAATGCATAAACTGACTTCCACAAGCAGGGCCCTCTACAGGTCGTAGAAGTCAGTGCAGCCCTCTCGGTGCTGCAGGAATCTGATGAGCGTTCCAGGCAGATGCAGCTTCTTCAGTCTGTGCAGATGCTCCAGACCTACCAGCTTCCTGATCTTCAGGCGACACGCCTGCATCAGGGACACTGGACTCACTGCACAGTGGGGAGACATCTTCTCAGTGAGCACGTCCAACACTTTCATGTTACACATTTGTTAGCTTTGTTTATGCTTTGAACAAACATTGGCATATGGTGTAGGAACAATATGTTGACACCCTTTGAAGATCCAATGAGATTGAAAGACAATAAAGAGAATTAAAAAAATAGAGAATGAGAATAATATAGGACAAAGATCGGACAGCCGACACCATCCTTGACAAAAAGAGCGACTCATAACTACCTTTCCTCCATGCGGGCACTCACTCTGATACGCAGCAGTACTTGACCAGCATAGAACGGAGGCAAGATAGGTATGACTCGGCTAAGATCAGTGACAGACATATTTCAAGATTAATTTTTAAGTAATTTTTTCGAGCTTTGGAAACGTGATGGGATGGGATTTATCAGATTTTGTGGACCCATACAAAAGTGGAACTCTTTTGTGTGGGATGAATTTGGAAACATTTTTACCACATCACAGCAAAACACCTTACAATAAGCAGGATTTTTCTTTCATTCTAAAAATAAATCTTGGGATGTCTTTGGCAATAAGGATGTATTTTTGAACTTGGAGCACAATCACAGCTTAGTTTTGTATCATGTGATAGCTTGGAAGACAATGAACAGTCTGTTGAGCTTTCTCACCAGCCTTGTCCTTGATGTTGCTCCAGCCAGAGTAGCTGTCCAGGTGCTCCATTAGACGACTGCACAGCTTGACATTTCCCACGTAGTCCAGGAGAACATCTATGATGGGCCCCGCCCAACGACTTATAGTCGGAGACGATACCATCTCACAGAACTGAACACACAGAACACACAGATGTGAAATGGTGACTGTTCTCCTTCTCAAGCCATTTCTGACTTGGGAGGTAGTGTCAGTATTCCAGTTACTGGACCAATGTGTCTTCTAAGAAGCCACGGGTCCAAGTCTTGCCATGGCTTGGAGTGTGGGAAGTTTGTCTGTTGAGGGGATTTCCAAGCACAGCTCAGACATACATGGTGTACTGGATTTAATGGAACTTTTGGTGGCGGCACTGAGATCGTTTTCAATCCACAGACTTTGTGGGTTGACTGAGACTGCAAGTCAACAGGGCAGCTCTGAAATACTACCCAATACTATAACCTTTAGTGCAGGAGTCTAGTGTTTTTTTTCTCCCAAACTTTATTGCAAAACCTGTTCTGTCAGACACTCACCTGAACACAGTGATTCTCATCATCAGCTGTCATTGAATTGCTGCTTTCTTGGTACCGTAGCTGGTCTCGCTGGAAGCGGTTCAGTTTGAGCGGTGGATGGGTCCTGGTGCCGTACGAGCACACAAAGCATTTAGCGGCGTCACAGCCGTGGTCCATCAGGTACTTCAGCATGGGGAGGTACTTCATGGCAAAGACCAGCGCGGCAGGGAACGACGTGGGGTGCGTGGGCAGGTGTGCGTTAACGTTGGCTCCGTGTTCTACCAGCAGGGTGACGGTCTCCATGCAGCCCAGACGCACAGCCACCAGCAACACGTTGAACACGTCCAGGTTGGGGTCGGCGCCGGCCTCCAGCAGCATCCGCACAGCGTCCAAATTGTTGTTGATCACGGAGAAATAGAGCACGGAGCTGCGGCGGTCCTCGTACAGCTTGGAGTTCTCTGGGGAGAGCAGGGCGTTGACGTCATAGTCCGCCTGCAGAGACAAATACGACAGCACATTATTAGTTCAGGCTTCTGACAACAATATCCTGCACATGTCAAATGATTGAACTGGTCATTGGGAATGAATGTGCTCAAATTGATTTTGAAGCTAAAATGGACTCAAGTATCAAACCTTAATGTGTCTCTCTGACCTGGATGAGAAGCTCTAGCACGTCATCCATGTTGCGCTCAGCAGCCAGGTGAAGGGGACTGATTCCACATCGCCGGACCCGCGCCTTTGTGGTGGCTGGGATCAGCAGAGACACCAGACTGTAACACATGGCACATGTTTTACTGGTCTGGAATCAGTCGAGACAATTAGGATTGACCGATTACTTCACTTGTGTGTCTGCGGGAGGAGCACGTTAATGCGTTCCCAATAGACTGCAAGATGCGGCAGGTTTAGCAAAAAAAAACGTCTCAAGAAGACATGCACTGTAGATACTACATGGTGTGTCTGTGGTCTAGAGGTCAAGACTTCACAGTACAAAGTGGTATTGCTCCGTTTTACAAAAAAAAATAAACTAACTGTAGTTCCCAGGGATTACGACTGAGGCCAATATCGAGGTAGGCACCGGGTATTGAGAAGGATGATTTTGACGGTTGATGTTGTGGTTAGGTACGGAGCAATGAAAACCAATGTGAGTAGGATTGTAATAATAATAATAATAATAATAATAAATTCCAGCGTTCCGGGGCAGCTGAGCAGAAGGCTCGGTCTCCCATGGAGTTTGGTGGTCATGAGTTGGAGGAGAGTAGTATTGGAGGAGTGGAGGTTACGGGATGCAGGTTGGAGGCATATTAGTTCCTTGAGGTGGGAGGGCGTGTTGCTGTGGATGGAGTGGTAGGTGGAGAATTACATCTTGTATTCTGTCTGGTAAGTGATGGGGAGCAAGTGGAGGGATCAGAGTATGGGAGTGGTGTGGTCATGCTTCCGCACTTTCATCAGAATCCTGCCGGCTCTGTTGTGAATGTATTGGAACTTCTCGAGGCTCTTGCCAGGTATTCTGATGAGAAGTGTGTTGCAAAAGTCCAGCCTGGAGGAGATGAAGGCGTGGAGAAGCTTTTGACAAGAGTCAGCAAGGGTGAGTGTTGGCCGGAGTTCAGCAACGTGGAGAAAAAGGAGGCATGTGTTTGTTCACTATATCAAGCAATATATAGTTGGGGAGCTCTATAGTTGGGAGTTGCAGCCTTCTGCACTCGGGTCAATAACTGCATTTGCGTAATCTTCTTGGGATTCCCATCCCTACCGTGCATTCAGAGAGCGCTGTTAATCGTGGCGCTTCGATGCCACTTCCTGGAATTTGCGATAGAGGGCGATATGCCCATAAGGCGCTCGGCGCCAGTCCCAGGACAGGAAGCTACGAGTAAGAGCTAATGCTAACCACTAGCACCTGTAGCTTCATCTATTTAGGCAGCAGGCTCCGTTCGGTTCAGCCTGCTGGCATTATCCTGGATCCAGAGGGTGAGTATCACCTTTGCCTAATCTAATGGTTAATTACTCTGCCTCTCAACCATGCAGTTATGGTTTCTGTCGAAAGGCAAGCGTTAAGTTTAAAAACAATCTTTTCACGCCTGTCTGTTTGTGCGGTTGCTTTTCTTCTATGTAGCTACCGTGATGGCAACTCAAAATTCCCTGAGTCTCTTCTTTAATACCCATTATTGAAGAAGGGCCGGTTGATCAGTGATTAAATACACTACGACGAGTTGTGGCCATCTCAAGTCACTAATACACTCGTACTAATTCCATCTTGTGATATGAGATCAGCTGGTCGGCCCCGATCGCACCGAGTTGCTTATGCGTCTGCATAGAGCTAAATTATTATTGTGAGTCTCCATTCATACTCACGTTATTCTGCCAGTATCTCTGGCGTTTTGTGAGAGTTAAACAACACTCTCCTTGGGCTTGGCATTGTATCCAGTTCCACCAAGCACACACCTTTAACATATATCCATACATCCATACTTCCATATTGCATGTGCTACCACAATGGAAGAGTGATTCATAGTACCGACAGTGTCGGTATAGTGGTCGACAGACAGGTCTGTCTCAGAAATGCTACTCTCACGAGCCGAAGGTTGAACGGAGACTCCGTGACACATTTGTGCTATGTGAATGTGCATGAAAACCTACGCCTCGTCCCCCTGCTGGGCAGCGATGTGTATGGGCAGCAGGCCCCTCTTGTTGGGCTTGTTGGCGTCAGCATTCTGGGACAGCAGCAGTTCCACCACCGTGCGATGCCCACACTTGGTGGCCTCGTACAGCGCAGTGGCGCCATCTGCTGCCTGGCTGTTTATGTCGGCGCCTGCACCAAACAGTTATCATCAGAAAACAATGTATGTGCTATCTATGGTCATTAAAAACATTTCAATACTGACCGTCGCCTAAAAAGGCAGTGCATGTTACCCGTGGTGCTTCGGCGTCACTTCCTTGGATTTGCGATAGAGGGCGCTATACCCGTAAGGCGCTGGCCGCCAGTCCCAGTACAGGAAGCTATAGAATGGAATTGAAGAGACTGCAGGTATTTTGAGTCGCACATTCCGTTAGCTGCTAGAATAATAATAATAATAATAATACATTTTATTTATAACGCACCTTTCATTGCAATCAAGCAATCTCAAGGTGCAACATGGCATGATTAAAAGACAAGTTGTAAAAATAAGCAGTAAAAACCAATTAAAACTAGAGGAAGCAAACGCACGAGCAGGCGGGTGTGAAAAGATTGTCTTTTAGCATTAACACCCACCTTTCGGCAAGAAACCATAACAGCATTGTTGAGAGGCAGAGAAATTAACCATTAGATTAGACAAAGGTGATACTTAGCCTCTGGATCCAGGATAATGCCAGCAGGTTGAACCGAATGAAGCCTGCTGCCTAAATAGAGGAAGCTACAGCTGCTAGTGATTAGCATCAGCTCTTACTCGTAGCTTCCTGTCCTGGGACTGGCGCCCAGCGCCTTACGGGCATAATGCCCTCTATCGCAAATCCGAGGAAAGGAGAAAGAAGTTGAGCCCAGCACTGGCTCGGAGTGTACCGTGTTTCAGCAGAAAGCGCAGTGTGTCCACTTGTCCATTGAAGGCAGCGGTGAACAGGGGATTGATGCCGTACATGTTGCACATGTTGAGTTTGGCTCCAGCCTTCACCAACATCTCACAGATCTCAACCTGGACCAAAGGATCCATTTGGCCTCAGAATGTGTCGACAGAATTACACAACACTCAGCAATCGAACCCCTCTCTGCCTGGTCCCCACTCATCAACTTTGCACAGATTTACTACATAATTCTGCATGAACAAACAAACACACACACACACACACACACACACACACAAATATGCTCACTGTGGTGAGCTTTATGTTTTGTTTTTGTTTGCTTGTTTTGTTTTTGTTTGAAATACACAAAAACTACAAGACAGATTTTAATGACATAAAAATACCTATAAAATGACATAGCAAATACCTTCAATTGGATTGAAAACATTGGATTTTGGGAATGTCATTCACCTGACACTGTTAGATTGAAAGATCTAGACAGTGTCTGACAAAATATAGTGGTAGACTGAATACAGTCTTAAGCCATTGAATTACGTGGGGACCTCTGGTAATTCACAATTACCCCCTGACATCTGTGTTATTTTGTCATGTGTTCTTACAGGGTTAGTAAAAGCCTGTTCAATGTAAAAGACATTATGACACATGTGCCGTATTTTTGCTTGCCCACACGTGTACACACATATACAGGCTTCACTCACACACTCGTGTGTGTGCATGTATTAACAAAGTTAAACAAATTCAGAATTCAAACCATTGTGGTATTTCACCGAATCACAGTAGGTAACTCAGCAGTGGAATTATTACTTTGCAAATCACTGACATTGCAAATTTGCATGTCAAATGAAACTCAGACGTCCCCCGCAATTATTATAAAATACCAGGGGTCCATCGGTAATAAAAGTCCAGTTCGAATTGGGCTTTTGACTGAATAGATGTAGCCTCACATGCACCAAAATTATGGTTTGAATGCAAAAATGTGTTTCTGTGGTTTTCAGAGGGAATCGTTTTGACAAAATCACTGTCATCACCTTATTGTGAGACACAGCCTCCTGCAGTGCTGTCCAGCCCTGGATACAGTGGATGTTCACCTTGGCTCCGTGATTCAGGAGCATCGCCACTATCTCCGCACTCTCCTTCTCACAAGCTACACACACACACACACACGAACGCACACACACACACATATATATATATATATATATATACACACACACACACACACACACACATATAATGGCATGTGGTTGTCTGGGGTCCCATGCTGTGGTCTAATGAAGATTTGGTGAGTCTCGGGCCCCCTCCAAAACTCAGAGGTATTGGTTTAGACAGTCGTCGGCCCGTTGCAAACAACCTGGGGTATCAACAGTCTCAGCAGACGCAGGGATTGAGACAAGAATGCCTTTGCATTCAGTAAGGCGGGTCTCTTGAGAGAAACTGGGCCTCTGCATTCAGTGAGGTTGGTCTCTTAATCTCTCTGGCTCTGGTTGAGATGCTTTGTCGCATTTGCTGGATGCCCCGGGGGAAATATTAAACACAACACACAATCACACACATTCGTGGGCCTCAATGTATTAGCGCTGCTGCAATGTAATATTTAAATTATCATTCATTTGACTTATTTACTTATTCCAAAACAAATAACAATAATACCCCAACTGGAGTCAGCCGGTTGAGGTATTATTGTTATTGTAAACATGCACAACGTGGGGGTGGTATGATTGGCCAACACCACAAAGGGTTGGGCCTAAGGACGTTGGAGGTAGCGGCAACCGAGGGAAGTGAGTTACAGTCTGATGCTGAAGCCGTGGAGAGAGGATGGGCCCCCCACTTTGTATTTGCATGTGCCATTTTCTGAACTGTACTGAAGTATCCTGAATAAACCCTGAAGAATATATCCACACCGTCTGATCATTGGAGGACCTGGGCCCTATTCCATCAAAGGAGCTTAGCTCCAATCCGGGTTTTATCCAGGCTTTGGCTCCACAATCCGATTCCAACAATGGGGCTAGCGCCGAACACCACTCTATCACCGGGGCAACCGATGCGCTGAGGCTAGCCTGCTCGGGAGCAGGTTTAGGAAGAGTCTGGTTACTGGGATCAGGCTTATCTGCTACAGACGAGACTACTTTATTCACTTTACGGACGCAAAACACTCGTCACCCAATGTACAACATCACCACAGACTCAGACATTATCAAGTCCAGCGTACTTCTTTTTTTTTATCCCGACGTCTGTCGCTTAAATTTGTCAATTATTATTACCCGAATAAAGATCGCAATGAAGCTACCGCACCACTGGCAATCTAGGGTATGAGTGTCTTTAAATATCTTGTAAATCACAGCAGCCATCATTAATGCTCGGTAGTGGAGCGGTTAAGGAACCTGACTTTTGATCCATAGGCAACCGGTTCGAATCCCGCGCAGGACAGACACTTAATGTAACCAGTAATGTAATGTTAATGTTGCTTAGTTTCTAGCTCGTCAACATGGTGACGCTTAGTCAAGCCTCATTCTCTCAGGCTAAACTCTAATCCCATGTGTATTGACTAAGACTGTTAGGGGAAAACATGACAAGACTAACACTTCACGTTCACAACATCACAAGCTATGAGTTACCTTTGTAGAGAGCGGTCTCCTTGTTGTTATTCATGAGGTCAGGGTCAGCTCCGTTGGCCAGCAGTAGCGAAACGCAGGCTGGGTGTTTGTTAGTCACAGCTAAGATCAGAGCTGTCTGGCCTTTCACCGTCTTCTTGTTTATCATCCCTGGTTGGGCTGTTGGTGACACAATTATTTGAAATAATTCAATACAATTTTCAATTAATTTGATACAAAATACAATAATGAAAAGATGTTTTGCTCAATTGTCAACAATAGAGTACAAGATTTCTTGACTGACCATGGCGTCCACAAAAGCCAGATTGGATTTGTAGAGAACCATAGAACCCCAGACTAAATTTTCACACTTCACACACTCATAGACAAATATGTGATTTTACTCAATCCAGCATGCAGGCCTCCAGCTTTAACAAAATGGAGTTGAAGGTAAAACCTATGATGTAATTAAGATTGTCTTAATTACATTGCGTAGACAAACAATAAATGTGCGGTCAAAACTGATGAAAAAAAAACAGACTTCTTCTCACAAGGCAGATGAGTAATGGATGGAAATAGTCTCAGTCCAACATTATTCAGCATTACTATCAGGGGACCGGTTCAAGGAACGACAACCGAAAACAAGCGGAATTTTACAGAATTTCACAAGGTGCGTAAACGGAAACGAAAAAATATTTCTTAAAATGTTCCAGAACAGAAACGGAACATTATGAAATCCGCAAGACTGGTTAAAATATACATATATACATTTAATTTTTAAAAAATTGTCATGGTATCTTCCTTGGCATGTGTAATATTAATGTTGTATGAATATGCTGTTTTGAGTTCAGGCACAGCTAGGGGCACCACACTGACAGAAGGGTCTTCAGGCATATGTAGCTTAAGGCATGTGTTCAGAGTGATGTGTGCTGTTGCTGCCAAGTTACCTGTGCTTTGGAGGATCGTTGCTACACGCTACCAAACGTAACAGTATGTATCAATTCATTAGCTACTATTTAGACTAGCAATGTTTACCAGTTGATGTTTTGCTCAATTGACAGAGTTTATTGACAGTATTGAAATGACTGGACAAAAGTTGCACAGTGACTGCTAATTGCTCAACTCTAAATGCATATGTAAACTCACGATAACAATGAACATAACAATTTTGATATCCAAGTAAATGTATATATGTATATAAGTATATGTATATATGTATATAAGTATATACACACACACACACACACAAAAAGTACTCTTTATTAACAGCTGCACTGT
>OMKY01248327.1:3934-16074 GCA_900302395.1 Bregmaceros cantori | reverse complement strand
GGGGGGGGGGCAGAAGTGCCGTTTTTCATTCTTTTTTTTAGTTATTTTTTCCGGCGTCAGCGCCGTTTTTCCATCCTTATTGGATAGGATTAGTCGGAAACTTGGTTGAAGAGATCGGGAGTAGACATTGCAGACAAGTCGACGAGCGGAGTCGACGAGCAGAGTCGAACTCGCGACACTGTGGACACTGCGGTAGACACAGCGCCACTAACATAAATGGGGTCGCGTTAGGTGCGGTGTCCATAACCACTCGGCCAACGTTTTTCATTCTTTATTGAGACAGATAGTGTTAGGGCAGAAAAGCCATAGAGGGGATTAAAACCTGCGGCACTGCTCGACTTTTGGTCCGGGGTGCGTGCTCTATAACCACTCTACCACAGCACGCCCCGAAGAATCATCTTTTTTAGAATGTATATAATTGTAATCACATTTTTTCCTAGTATGTAGAAATCTTGGAGGAAGTGTCATCCCCCTGTTTTTAGTGTGTAAGGTTGTCAAGAGGTCTATCTATATACCGGAAAAAAAATACTGAATAATTCTAACCCTATTGAGTATTTTATCTATTTTTCCAAGCCTGGAGCCACAACCCAAAGCAGATGAAGTCCAGTGCTGTACCAGAACTTGTTCACGATAGTTCATGAACTCCTTCATATTTTAGGTGAACGTGAACAAGACGTTCAATTATGTTTGATGAACGTAGAATTGTCAATGCACTCTTTTTTTACGTTATTGAACTGAGCAGTATTTTAGTTCAGAATTAGTTCATATCAGATTTCAAAAGCCTTCCAAGCGAAGACACAGCAATGAACCAAAAAACACATTCCAAACTGCACGGTTTCTATCCACCACTGAGAATCTAACAGCATCTAACAGCAACATAAAAAAAGAATGAAAAAATAAAGAATAAGCTCATTTTGGGTAACGACTTGTTCATATTTCAAAATGATGACCTATGAACGATGAATGAACAAATTAATTTTACAAGGACTGAACTGAGATTCGAACTAGTTCATGTTGAAACGATGAATTCACGTAACATCAGGGCCCCGGCGAGCTCTTGAAATGCTAACAATCTGTTCAGCGGTAATAGCGGTACAATAGCTGTCCTAGGTGCTGAAATGACATTACATTTATCTACAATGAACGAAGATTGAGCAACGCTGCCGTTTCTCTCCTCTTACTGTTGCTGTTGTTCTTTTTAAATACCGAACTATATAACTGCACCGACGTGAGCTGCACTGGATTATAGTCCATATTGCGGACTAATTACCACCATCACCAGGCGATACCTTCAGAAAAAAAAAAAAAACACTTGCTGCTTTGCTGTTGTGATGCCAGAGCTCATTAAGCACCATATGGTAGACAGTTGTCGTACTCATACAAAATTAAACACTGAGATTTGATTCTTGGACAGACAGTGTGTCCGAAATCCATGCCAGCAATACAGGGCCTTACAGTGCGTTGCAAACTGTGCTGAGCAACAGGGTGGATGGAGTGTGGAGTGGTGTATAGTGGTGTCATCGCAAGGTTCCACATGAACAACACAACACACAGCAAAATTTGCATGCAATTATATGACATCACTATAGTTTTACAAATCATGTGATTGGATGGATTGGCAGGCCAAAACCAACGAATCGTCCACGCATCAATAGAGACAGGATGGTCCGTTGGGTCTGGACCAATCAGGCAGACAAATCAGATTGTCGTCTACGTTCAGACGATCCAATCAGCACCACGTTAAGGTGGGCATTGTTCAGCGCGGGCCTCCATGTCACTTGTCACACCCACTGCGCTGTCTTGCCTTGTCTTACTTGCCTTGTCTTACGCATTTGTATTAGTACCAAATATGATTTTCAGAACAATTGTAGAACAAAAAAATTTAGTAGGAGGATCCAGTGCTACATCCCTGTATCACTATATTCACAGCATCATACTAGTGTTTACTACAAGGAGGAAGAAATATGATGCAATGTTTTCATTCTACCTGCACACTCATCAGGTGGAAATGTTTGAGCTAATGGAAATATCCTTGTCCTGCCAGATCGTTCCTATCTTTGCTAGAGCCACTGATTTCCACCAGCTTGAAAGTAAGACTGTTGCGCTCACTTGTGATGTGAATGTGCTTGTGAGAAGAAGAGAGAAGAATTCAGGCCACATAGATGAGATGTTTCCACAGGATCCTCGGCATCTCGTATAGAGAGCACGTCACCAACGAAGAAGTGAAAGCCAGAATAAACCAAGCCACCTGACCATATGAAGATCTATTAACCTCAGTCAGAAAAGTGAAAACCAAAATGGTACGGACACGTCACAAGATCTCAAGGACTCTCAAAAACAATCCTTCAAGTCACAGTGCCAGGTGGAAGGAGGAGAGAAGGACAGAGAAAAGTGATAGCCGTAGTAGTTTAACTATAGCAATCTGATTAAGGCACAATAAACTTAATATAACTAGAATCACTCAGATAGTTCAAACCTGTGGCGTAGTGGTACAAAAAATAGTACTTTTAGTGCTAGCAGTATGTGTGGCAACCGATTATCAATGCAAGTGCTCGTAGAGTAGCGCAATTGCGATTGACACCACCGGTGAACATGCCAACTACATTTCCCAGCATCCCCCGGAAGTCTGGTCACGTGACCGGGGTAAGCGCCTAGTGATCTATCGGTAAGTTGGTGATTAAGTATGATTTACTTACTTATAGGCTACAGAAATACACCAAAATGTAATGTAAAATCTTCTTCCGTGTGCCATTTCCAACAACTGTGCAGAATTTCATCCAGATCCATGCACAACTTATCTTATCTTGGGGACAGACAAACCAATGCTATCAAAAACATAACCTGCTTCCGCCGCGCAGCCCCGACGCAGATAAATATAATACATTTGTTTTGGTTTGCCGACTTGAGCAGATGAAGACTCCCCATAAAATCAATGAATGCACAATCAACAGCCAAACTTCAACCCATCAATGCATTAATTCTAAGTCAGTTGTTTACTGTTTCCATACCGTGCCCGTGCAGGAGTTTGTATTTTCGTCTCTTTTTCCTTTTACTATGCAAACTTGCAATATTATTTTGCAACAAATGACTTGCCAGTATGTTGAGCTGTGTGAATTAATAGCAGACTTTTTCAATATCCTCCTGTCTTTGATAAGGCTTATTGGCTGAGTTTTTCATCCTGCCAAGAGACAATCTTTCAATGTACCAACAGCTTAATATTTGCAGCATATACTTGGCACACACACAAAATCTGCAAAGGTCTGCATTAGCACCTCTCCAACTTTATTTGTTCACCTTCACAAACAAAACCTCCTCAGAAAATATTGCAAATTTCTGTGTGGTTTCATGGGTATAGACAAACATCAAACGAAGTTGTTATTTTGACGTCCCACCCTTTAATCAAGAATTCCTTAACAAACTAGAAGCACTCAGAGATTGCTTCAATACAAGTGCTCATAGAGTAGCGTGATTGTGATTGACGCCACCAGCGAACAAGCCAGCTACATTTCCCAGCGAACGCTGTGACCCGGAAGTCTGGTCACGCGACTGCGGTAAGCGCCCTGCGATCTATCGGTAAGTTGGTGAGTAAGTATGATTATGTTACTTAAAGGCTACAGAAATTCACCAACATTTAATCACTTCTTCCATTCGTCATTTCCAACAACTCTACAAAATTTAATTCAGATCCGTGCACAACTTTTTCCACAACAACAGAGACAGTTAAATATTTACTAGTGTTGGGGTTAATTTGTAGAGTTACAATGCGCTGTGTCAATTAAACTCTACAATGATCCACCCAAAGCCCACCCACCTCGTCCTCTCTCAAACTTTAAAGACAGCCATTTTCATTGCATTGTGACTCATGCTGCGCCAGACCCTTTTGGTTTGGGCCTTCGTCCGCCCAGATGTAGACGCCCGTCCCTTCACGGACGTGCCGGTGGTGCTGTACAGTGTTAGCCAGTGTTATTTTTAATACTCAATTTCAAGTTAATTTTAAGAGGAGTTAAACGCTATGGAAAGAGTTCATTTAACCCCAAATCTGATGAGGACCAAATACACTCAGACACAGTGATGAATTTAACTCTTTAAGTGTTGATTTAACCCTGCCAAATTTACTGTGTATATAGTGTACACAGGCTATAGATTTTATAGATAGCATTTTTACCAATAATAATAAACAAGAATACAGCTCTTAATTTAAGGTGAGCAACATCTTTCAGACCATTGAATACATTTGAGGTTTGTTTGTTTTATATAATTGCCACTGAAACAGATGATAATGTTTCTGCAAATATAATCCAAAATCTCTACGTGAATATAAGTGTTAGCTGGTTCATTTATTTATTGTATTTCCGAAATGTGGAGCATCTGGGATATAATGGGTTTGCGTGCGCGTCCAACTAACTTTTGAATGGATGCATTGTTTTGTCCCCGATTCAGTGCCTTAATGCTCTAGGGTATGTTCATCAACTAATTACATGAAGGCCGACACTCTCAAGATGGCTGAATAGGGCTGTTGCACGTCACGTCACAGCTTGGAAGCGACAGACATGTTGCTGGTATTACGTACAGTGAAGCATACATACGGTTAAATGTTATACCTTATTACTTCACGTACATTACATAGGGGCAAATACAATGGATAATTTTTTTTTTTTTTTTTTTCAGCTTTATTTTCAGTGATAGCCCTTTCACAGTTGGGGGCGACAGCATAGGCCTCGTTTTACTCTGTCCCTCCCAAGGGTATATGGAAATGTACGGTACAGCAGTGTGGAGCTTGCTATCAGCTATATAGATGATGTGATGAAGGGAGAGAGCGAGAGAGAGAGAGAGAGAGAGAGAGAGAGAGAGAGAGAGAAAATTCAGCCACAGACAGCAGCAGTCTATATTCATCAAGCTGTCCTCATCTCCACAAATCACGTCTGCCGGACTGCTCCACCACCTCATTCTGGAACGCTTCATCCACTAGGTACATGATTTATCAGCGCAATTATTCTGAGTGCCATTAGGATCACCGCCGTGAGCCTGGGCACCGGTCCTGATGTCACTGTCATTGGAATAGTCAGGCAATATATATTTTTTAACCAATATTCTTATGAAGATATTGAACATGTTATTATGACATGATTGCATTAACCCTTTGAATTCCAGTGACATCAAGTGAAAGTGTTAAACAAAAAATATGCATGCTTTAAAAAAGACACTTAGGGTCCGCGTTGGCTGAGCGGTTATGGACACCGCACCTAACGCGACCCCATTCATGTTAGTGGCGCTGCGTCTACTGCAGCGTCCGCAGTGTCGCGAGTTCGACTACGCTCATCAACTTGTCTGCAATGTCTACCCCCGATTTCTTCAACCCAGTTTCCGACTAATCCTATCCAATAAAAAAACAAAACAAAAAAGACACTTAATAAATGTAGTTTAAAAAATGTGTTTGACATGTTCAAATAGACAGTCATTCATTCATTCATTCAATTATCAATTTTTCAGTGGTAGCAGTATTAGGGTTCACACCCACTGATCAAAAAGTTGGCAAGTATTGCATTAAATCAGACGTGTTGGTCGCAGAGTGGTCACAGACACCTAACGTGCCCCATTCATATTAATGAAACTGTGTCAACTGCAGCGTCTGCAGTTGACACTACCCCCGATCTATTCTCCGTTTCTAATCCTATCCAATAAAGATTAAGAAACGGTGCTGTCGCCGGAAAAATAATGTTTACATCGAATCTGTTCACTTGATGTCTAAAAAGCAATTCAGATGCTGTATTAACATGTTATACAAAAACATATGCATATTCATTTCTTTAATTCTGAATTGAAGTTGGAAACACATTTATTTATATGTATTTTTCATAGAAGGTAAAGACCCGGTTCATTATGTTTGATTATGATTTGTACATTGTATCTTGCGCAACTTCAAACATCAGTGAAAACTTTGTTGGAAGTCAAAGTATAAAGACAATATGCAGACGTTGTTTGATGCACCCACACACAAACACACACAAACACAATTAACTGATGACAAACAGGTCGAATCCCACCTGCACACTAGCATCTCACGATTTCCAAACAGTTTGTTTAGCAGCTTCTTTACACAAACAAACTTGCTTTCAGAGTTCCGTAACATTGCACGTAAATTATAACTTGTGCCCGGCATGCGTCTCATAGTTTACATGCAAACACATTTCTCTATATACCCACACAGCCATTCACACATACACATCTGATGGTATGAACCATTTGTCTGATCCAGAGAAATGAAACATGCACACACCCACACACGCACACACACACACACACACACGAATACACACACATGCATGTGTGGGTGGTCAATAAAAACATAAACACATACTAAAACATTAATGCACATATTGATGTGAATACAAGCATAGACATGAATACAAATATACACAAGTGATATTTACACATGATTTACACATACACACACAACAAAAACAAACACCCACACACACTCACACGCAAGAGTACTCTTGAATACAAGCATACATAGTACATATATAATAGGCATGCACAACTAGTTCAGCACTGGTACTTCATGAATAGACTCTGGTCATTGAGTTTATCTTAGTAGTCTATGATGTATGTGATTGATGCCATGATTTGAAGGTAGAATATTAATATATTACTGCTGATGCATACTTTGCCAATACTGTTTGCTGTGTTGCAGAGATGTAACCAAGTCCCTCTTTCAAGTCCCAAGTCTCAAGTCCTTCTTGGGCAAGTCAAGTCAGTTCCCAAGTCAACTCCAAGTCAAGTCATCATTAACATGCTGTAAGTCTAGCTCCAGAATCTGATTTTAATAAAGTCAAAAGCAAGCAATAGTTTTGCATGTATAATAGCATCGTCTGGAGCTAAAATGACAGCATGTTAATGATGACTTGACTTTGAGTTGACTTGGTACTTGACTTGACTTGCCCAAGAAGGACTTGAGACTTGAGACTTGAAAGAGGGACTTGGTCACATCTCTGCTGTGTTGTGTTAGGGTGCCGGCAATGTGCAAAGTAACATTCCCTGTCTGTGTGTGTCCACAGCCTGACAATAAAGTGATTCTGATTCTGACACCACATCTGTCATACAGAAAACACAAAGACGTCAACAGAATTTTTTCTCTTATATCAAACTGGAAAGACTGGAATTCTCGCTAAGTGCTGCTCTTGCACCCGTCTATTCCAACAGTTCTGGACGCTCTCGAGGCAGAATACAACCTATCCACTAACTCTGAGACAGGAGTATACATAGTGGACTTGTTAATAGCTCAACATAACATTTCCCTTCCTCTCCTGTTAGACTTCCTTTGTGTGTTTTATTTTAGAATGAATTGATGTTTTGTCATGTTCATGTTTTATGTTGTTATGTGTTTTTTTTTTCCATTTTGAAATATTGAAAAAAGGAGAGTTCACCAACCCTCATCTGCTCCTCGTGTTCACTTTTCGAGTGGTGTAAGACGTCAACACACGATTTATATTTTTTGGAAGTAGAACATTTGAATCCCAATATTTTCTGGAAAGTAGACAACCTCTCCTTTACATTATAAGTTGTTGTGTTCGTATATCATTTATGGAGAATAACTGGTAGACCTTCAAACAACAGTCCATTTTCTAATGTTTTATTGACAGCATTATTGTGAAGGGGGGATGATAGAGCGGGGACTAGTGAACCTGCAGTACATGACTGTGAGGGGAAGCTAACTCACGACGCTGCGTGTGGTTATGTGGTATGAACACTATATCACAGACTATTTATGTGGCTGGATGCGTGCAGGGGTCTATCCCCCTGCACAACAGAGCCAGCCCCAACAGTGCAGTGCAGTTTTTAGAGGTTAAATGACTTTTTGAAAATCTGTCTACCCTGTCCCCGTTACCCCTTGCTGGCCCTTTTCAGCATGCTCCCCCCAGCTAAGGCATCCACACTGCCCCACAAAATGAGGCGAGGCCTTGCCTTCTCGACGCTCTTAGTCAGACGCCTCATTCTTCTCAGATGGAAGGATACCTCTCCTCTGTCCTTAACGGCCTGGAATAAGTAACAGATTCTGAATGCGAGGCGCTCTCGGCGAGTTCTGCACTACATGGAGACTCGTTCTGGACGCCCTTGAGACAGAGTGCAACCAGCCCACCAACTCTGTTCTCTCTTCTTCGTAGAAACCATAAGCTGAAACCTATAAACTGTACTGTTTTGACACTTCATGTTGATAATTTGTGTGTATTTTGTATTGGAGTGAATGAGTGTCTTTTCTTCATCTTTTCTTGTTATCTTGTTGCCTGTGCCGAGCAGGTTATGTTTTCGGTCGCTTGTTGGAAATGACAAACGGAAGAATTGAGTACATTTTGGTGCATTTCTATAGCCTATATGTAACATAATCATACTTAATCACCAACTTACCGATAGATCGCTACGCGCTTACGGCCACTGGGAAATGTAGTGTGTCTTGTGCTGAGCATGTTTGCCGGTGGCGTCAATCGCAATCGCGCTACTCTACGAGCACTTGCATTGATAATGGGTTGCCACACATAATGCTAGCATTAAAAGTACTATTTTTGTACCACTATGGCACAGGTCTGCAATTTCTGAGTGCTTCTAGTTATATGTATTTTAAATGTCCCTTATTTGGTTATCCATCCCTCGGATGTTTTCCCTGCCTCGTTGATTGACTTTTCCCGGGGACAAGTGATCCCCTAATAAAAACCTAAAATGCTTAATGTGTGTGTGAACATACACACTGCTAATGTATGTGTGAACATACAAGCACATTATCACAGGAGCATTCCTCCCGGCGCCAGCCAGTGTATATATGGGATCTGACTTGGCGAGGAGGTGTGATGCGATGCGTTCACTGCCTCCGCCTCGGCTGGGCACCAGGCCGCGCTGCGTTTAATAAGCAGCCGCCGTCGCCGCCGATGCTGCTGCTGCTGCTTCCTGGGCGTGGCGCCCAAGTGTCCCGCTGTCTACCAGTCATGCGTGGTGGCGTTTACACGACTGACAGGCGTCGGGGACGCTTTTAATCAAATCTGCGCACATTGTCAGAGCGGCTCGGCTGCGAGTAAAAAGAAGTCACGTTGGCTTTACCAGCACACGTGCTTTCTGAGGAGCTTTTGGATATTGGATGATCTGCCGTGCGTTCTCCCACACAGCGTAGCCAAACGGATACAAATTGTGATGGCTTAATGTTCTACTGGAATGTGCCCAACAGGGCCTGCGTCACCGGATCTTTTAATTTTATAAATTGCCCACTTAGTCATCACGTTCAATTGTTTAGATAATGAATCATTGCTAATCCCTTTTGTTGATTCGGAAGGGCTGTCATGGTCAGAAGAATCTGCCCATTGTATTCAGAACGGGAAAAAAACAGAGGCAGAAAAACAGAATCAGAAAGTCCCTGAAAGAGGTTTTTTTTTCAAGAGCTTGTTTCTTTCCAACAAACTTGATGAAGAGCTTATTTATGATGATGTCTGAATACAAATACCAATGCCAAATGCTAAAATTAAAACAAGTCTCTCCCTGCAATGTTGGATTCAAGTTTATTCTGAACCAGATTTTGCTCAATCACACCAAAGAAGATACAACACTGGACTTAAGTTATGTTTTTAGTCGCATTGGTTGGTTGGTTCGTTCCCAGGATAACTGAAAAAGTTGTGCACAGAGCTGGATGAAATTTTGTAGAGTTGTTGAAAATGACCAACGGAAGACGTGATTTAATTTTTGTGCATTTCTATAGCCTATAAGTAACCTAATCATTCTTAACCACCAACTTACCGATAGATCGCTGGCCGGTCATGTAACAAAACTTCCGGGTTGTGGGAATCCTGGGAAATGTAGTTGGCTTGTGCTGAGCATGTTTCTCTGAGTGCTTCTAGTTATCAATGCAAGCATCCACTTTACAACACCAGCAATTACCTTTGCCCACAGAATAATGGAGGAATAGTGACACGCCCATTTTCTACTTGACATGAATGAATGTTGTTAATGAATTTATTTGAGCATGTCAAACAAATTAGAGATGATTGAGAAGATAAGTCAATGCAAAAATAAATGAATAACACAAGGCAAATCAAACCAAGGCTGTGGGTCAAGGTCAAAATGAAATAAGCATAACTCAAAAGTCTAGACATGTTCAAAAAGATTAAGAAGAGGTCAGGACTTATTTCTTGTACCCCTACCTGGGAGCTGTGATTTAGTTTACTTAAATTTGACAATTGATTTGGCTGATCAGCGGTTTAGGCTGCACACCCAGAAGGTACAAGGATCAATCACTAGTTGGGGAAGATGTCATAGAGTGTTTCTATGGCAAATAATCCCAACAAATACGAAAAGCGGAACTGACGCTGGAAAAAATAACTTAAACTAGAAGCACTCAGAGATTGCAGACCTGCGCTGTAGTGGTACAAAAAAAATAGTACTTTCAGTGCTAGCAGTATGTGTGGCAGTGCGATTGACGCCACTGGCGAACATGCTCAGCACAAGTCAACTACATTTCCCAGCATTCCTGCAACCCGAAAATCTGGTCCCGTGACCACGGTAAGCGCCCAGCGATCTAGCGGTAAGTTGGTGAGTAGGTATGATTATGTTACTAGGCTACAGAAATGCACCAAAGTTTAATAATGTCTTCCGTTGGTAATTTGCAACAACTCTACAAAATTTCGTCCAGATCTGTGCACAGCTTTTCCAGTTAAGCCTACCTATTTAATGGTAATAAATTAAGAATAAGAAGACTATTTCATAAGTCTAGGAGCTGATAGGTCCCAGGAGGGCAGTGATGCGACTGAAAACAATATTTACTAATTAATTTGCCTTGAAGTCCATCACATTGAACAAATGAAAACAAACTCATTTCAACAAAGCAAAATCATTTTTGTCCTCGACTGGATTTGGATGTGGTATTAAAAAACAAATACATTTTTACAGAGAAACAGACAGAGCCCCCCGTTTACACACAAAGCTCCTGCTATCTTCCACTACTGTCATCACATGATTACTCATTCTTGATTATTTCTGATTATGAATAACCTCAACGTGCAAGGTTATGAATACCACCTTAAAGAAAAACACCACAGTAAATTCAAGTTTGTCCTTTCCTTACCCTAGTCAAGTCAACATACCTATCTTGTCTCCAAGTGTAACGGAGGTGACGTATTCAAATTTGGACACACAGTGGCTGTGTCCGAAATTGCTCCCTACCCCCTACTCCCTACCCCCTACTCCATATATAGTGCACTGACTTATAGTGCGCTCAAAAGCAACGGCAACATTATAAAATTCAACAATCATCACAGAAAATCAACAGAACTTACAGTACTTAGGTCATTTTTAATGTGTCTCGCAATACAATATGGGTCAGATATGGGCAGAGTAGCCATAAAAATTACTTGAGTAAAAGTATTGTTACCTCAGTGAAATATTACTCAAGTAAAAGTAAAAAGTGGTCATCCAAATAGTTACTCAAGTAAAAGTAAAAAAGTACTACACAAAAAAACTTACTTAAGTAGCGAAAGTACTGAGTAACTTTCAGTGAAAAAAAATAGGACAAATTAAAAGCGAGACCTTGTCTGAGAGGGAGAGAGAACGCCCGAGAGAGAGCGAGCGTGCCTGGGAGGGAGAGAGAGTGAGCGTGCCTGAGAGGGAGAGAGAACGCCCGAGAGAGAGAGAGAGCAAGCGTGCCTGGGAGGGAGAGAGAGTGAGCGTGCCTGAGAGGGAGAGAGAACGCCCGAGAGAGAGAGAGCGAGCGTGCCTGGGAGGGAGAGAGAGTGAGCGTGCCTGAGAGGGAGAGAGAACGCCCGAGAGAGAGCGAGCGTGCTTGGGAGGGAGCGAGAGTGAGCGTGCCTGAGAGGGAGAGAGAGCGAGAGCGCCCACGACCAAGAGAGCCTGAGAGAGAGAGAGAAAACAGCCAGAGAGAGAGAGCGCCCGAGAGAGAGAGAGATGACGTCAACATATGCCAACATGTGTCGCTAAAGGCCAAATAAATGTAAAGAGTAGGGAATTGCTGACATCTCAGTAAAAAGTATTTTTTTCACCTCAAATTTACTCAATTGAAAGTAGAAAGTAACTTGTGAAAAATGTACTATAAAAGTAAGAAAGTACACAAAAAAATTGTAACTGAGAAAATGTAATGCGTTACTGCC
>OMKY01248325.1:0-11642 GCA_900302395.1 Bregmaceros cantori | reverse complement strand
CTTCCAAAAGATTCTCCTACGTGTGCATCAGAGTCCCTGAAAATGATCATGGCCGTTATTTGTCAAAAAGAATGGCAATTGCACTCCATGGACATTAAAGCAGCCTTTTTACAAGGGAAGGATTTAACACGTAATGTCTACATCCGACCTCCCCCAGAAGCTCAGAGCAAAGGAACTTTGTGGAAACTCAAGAAGTGTGTTTACGGACTAGCAGATGCGTCTCTATTCTGGTACAACAGAGTGAAAGATACGATGGAGGAACTAGGAGCTACTGTATCCAAAGTCGACCACCAAGGACCAGCTTGCCGACTGCCTGACAAAGAAGGGCACATCTGCGCTCGTCTTGCTGAGGGCTCTCAGTGAAGGCACATGGCAGCTTAAAGACTAAATGGACTTTATTGATTTGTGTTCAAACCTTGGTTCATCAGCAAGTTGTTTTTTCGGATGCTGACTTTAAACTAAATGATAGAACATCCCTGTTTAATTGTTTCAAAGAAAAAGGGGGAGTTTGTTAACTGTTTCTTTATGTGTTGATGTGGAAACGGAAATGCAGTGACCGCACTTGGCGGGAAAAACTGGCAGTGTATACCATGGAGAAGACAGGAGTAAAACGTTTGTGAACAGACTGATGGTGTCGTTATTATTTCGAGTAACATGGTGCACAAAAAAATCATACCCCAGAAGTTTTGATGAGAGAAAATCTACTGTTTGTGTTCCAAATCCAGTGCACTTGAAAGGCTGCGACATGAAGAGAAAGTAAACACAGCAACACAAAGCGAGGACGTCTGGAAAATGTTTCCAACCATCCCCCGCGCTGAGTGGGGAGAGAAGGAGAGAAAGACCCCAGAGTTGCGTCTTCATTTCATCACAAGACTCCTTCTAAAGTCATGATGTGGAGGACACAGCAAAGGTCAACCCATTTTCAACCATTCCGCAACCGAGTTTTATCCAGTCGTACTTAAGTTACAGGAAGCTCCCCTCAGAGACACAAAGTAAAATACATTGTCTGTGTCCAAAATCGCTCCCTATCCCCTGCTCCCTACCCCCCATATAGTGCACTCACTTATAGTGCACTACACAGCAAAGGCAGAGATTTCAGACAAATTATAAAATATAATTATGAAAAATATAATTATAAAATTCAACAATCATCAGAAAAAGTCTAAAGTACTTACATT
Organism: Bregmaceros cantori; assembly: GCA_900302395.1. NCBI lineage: Eukaryota > Metazoa > Chordata > Actinopteri > Gadiformes > Bregmacerotidae > Bregmaceros > Bregmaceros cantori. The sequence goes on along the minus strand of OMKY01248325.1, from coordinate 10,464 downwards.
CATAACTATTTGCCGCAGTCGGTCGCTATTTACTCCCGCCGTGCCACTTTTAGTTTCAGTTTAGGTCATTTTTAAAACGTCTCGCAATGCATTATGGGTTATATTGCTCTGTCTAGGGTACATCCGATGCTCACTACTTTTTGTGGTGCATTGTGGGATCCTTTCAGTGGACTATATAGGGTACATGGAGAATTCGGACACCCCTACAAAATGGCGTGCACCCCATATAGTGCACTATATGGGGGATAGGGAGCGATTTCGGACAATGATTGTGCTGGCTCTCTGGCGCACCCTTAGGCTTGTGAGCCAGAACGAACGCATCGTCCACGCATCACACATCGCTAGAAGCTTGCATTGGGTCTGGGAAAATCAGGCTCGCCGCCGGTACGGATTCAATCGGCCCAATCAGTGGGGGGAGTTTGTAGGGGCTACGCAAGATGTGGGCGGAGTTTGGTTCGTGACGTGCCTCATAAGCGCCACTGTTGAACAGGGGAAGACTAATGAGCTGTGATTGGAATGCCCATCCTACTCTATGCTACTTGCCACGCCTCCACGCCGCTTGTCCCACCTACTGCATTGGATTACAAGATTTGATTGACATGTTGTCTTTTTTACGTTTTCCGACCCTGGTTTTACCAGACCCCAATGCAAGCGTCTAGTGATGTGTGATGCATGGACGATTCGTTGGTTCTGGCTCACCAGGCTACCTGCATCCAGCACGCGTATGGTGCCTGTGACTTGGTTCACAGGCAATGGCAGCATCGCAAGTCCCCTCGCCATGCAATGTCAAAGTTACCCACAGCCTCCCAACCCAAACAAACTGGCACACACTTAACCATAGACACACAGACACACACGCAAACAAATACAGTGGGCTGATGTACCAATGACGGTAACATCCTAGTTATAAGCCAGATCAAAGAGATGTGTCTTGAGCTTCTTCTTGAAAACATCCACAGTCTCCACAGCCCTGAGGACCTCCAGTAGACCATTCCATAGTCGAGGGCCATAGACTCTGAATGCGGCTTCTCCATGCGATTTGGAATTAACTCGTGGAACTACTAAGAGCCCCGTGCCGCTGGACCTTGAAATCCAGTAGAAGTATTTTGAAGTCAATCCTGTACGACCGAAATTTTGTCTGTTTTGTGTGCTCGGACCTCGGTCAAGTACCAGAGTTGGCATAGGTAACAATAAGGCACCGGAAGTGTGTTTCATCAATGTATTTCATTGAGATGTCAGCAATTCGCTACTTGTTACACTTTTTATTCTATGTTGATAACAGCCTTACAATAGGAAATAATAATAGGAAGTAATTGAAGGATATTTAGAATAGACAAAAATGTGAGATTAATTATGAGTTAGCTATGACATTCATGTGATTAATCACAATTTTAAACATCTTGGGAACATTTCTGGGAATTGCAAATAAGCAAGGGGCATTCAATTACATGAAAAGAGAATGACATACATTTACTCACTACTTTCACTACCTAAGTAAGTTTTTTGTGGAGAACATTTTTACTTTTACTTAAGTCATTTTTATCACTACTCTGCCCATATCTTCTTATCGGCTACAGAAATGCACCGAAATTCAATCAATTGTTCCGTGTGTCATTTCCAGCAACTGTACAAAATGTCATCCATATCCATGCACAACTTTTTCAGTTATCTTGGGGAAAAAACAACCAACGTGACTAAAAACATAACCTGCTCCATTGCAGCACAGCCCCGGCACAGGTAATGATATTAATTGATGATGTTAAGGAGATTCTTTTTCACAAACTGGTGATTGGTCAACCAGAGTCGCCATTGCAGTGTGATGAATAGTAAAGACACTTTATTCTTTCTGCTCCTTGCATCATGCAGCCTTTTCTCAAAATATGTAAAATGATCCTGTTTAATATTAAAGAGCCAGACAGTGGAAAGAAAGAAGAAAATTACTAGCCTGGCGAGCCAGAACCAACACATTGTCCGCACATTGCACATCGCTAGTTGCTTGCATTGGGTCTGGTAAAACCTGGTAAAAGTATTGTTACCTCAGCAAAATATTACTCGAGTCAAAGTAAAAAGTAGTCATCCAAATAGTCACTCAAGTAAAAGTAAAAAGTACTCTGCAAAAAAGTTACTTAAGTAGCAAAACTCCTGAGTAACTGAGTAAAAAAATAGGACAAATTCTCTTTTCAAAATGTAATTGAATGCCCCTTGCTGATTTACAATCCCCGGAAATCCCACAGAAGTCATCAACTTCTGACTCCTTCCGTTTGTCTGAAACAGGAAACCCTCAGCTCTGAGTCATTGACACACAATAGATGCAAAATGTGGGAATAAAAAAGTGCATCCTACGCACCGATTTTGCAGTAACATGATCACAGCCAAAATGCCACTCAAACGAATCGAAAAACACACAATGTGGCCTAAATGGGTGTACGACAGATGTGTTTTTGTAGAACCAACGCATTGTCCACGCATCGCATATTGCTAGATGCTTTGCATTGGGTCTGGTAAAACCAGGGTCGGAAAATGTTAAAAAAATGTGTCAATCAAATCGTGCTTTCCTGTCACAGCGCAGTAGGTGGGACAAGCGGCGTGACAACCAAACGTCCGTGCTGATTGGTCGATTGATTTCATACCGACGACGAGCCTGATTTTCCCGGACCCAATGCAGGAGTCTCGCAATGTGCGATGCGTGGACGATGCATTGGTTCTGGCTCGCCAGGCTAGTGGTTTTGTGTGTAAATGAAACTGTGATATGATCAACGAAAATTATAATTGCATCGACACCACTGCCTTGCACTCATGCAAGCACTAAAGAGCCTTGCATGCTAAGACCTCCCGACTCGAGAACAGTTTCTTCCTTCATGCAGAGATGCTGTTGAACTCCAGGGACACTGTGTAGCAACATTCACTGTAGTAAGCATGTTTTTTGGCAGCGTTGGTTTGTCTCTACCCAAGATAACTGAAAAAGTTGTACACGGATCTGGATGAAATTGTGTACAGTTCTTGGAAATGACACACAAAACAATTGATTACATTTTGGTGCAAGTACCATAATCATACTTAGTCAGCAACCACCAAATCACCAATAGATCGCTGGGAGCTTACCGCGACCACGTGACCAGACTTCCGGGTCGCTGGGCCGGTGGGTAGTGTAGTTGGCTTGTGCTGAGCATGTTTGCCGGCGGAGTCAATCGCAATTGCGCTACTCGGGCATGGCACTGATAATGGTTTGCCACACATACTGCTAGCACTAAAAGTACTATTTTTTCTGTACCACTATGGCGCAGGTTTCAAATCTAGCTTCTTGACCTATGTGTGTGCGTGTGTGTCCACCACAGAATATACTGTGTCCATGGTATGGCTCCATGCACACCATACCAGAGTGACGTAACAGGCAACACCTCCAACGCTGTGCCGTGGCCGGTGGTGGGTGACACGGAACGGAAAGTCACTCATGAAATGATCTACAGTCATTATTAAAATCGTCGTCACCGTCGTCACCGTCGTGGTATGCTCCACTACATTGAACTCCGTACGGAAACCGTACCGTCCACTACCGTACAGACCAGAAAATCATTTATTTAGATTTTTTCTGCACCCGCCGTATAGAGGTTCCGTGAGCTCAGTGATTGACAGCAGCGCTGATCAATCGGTGGACTGTGCGCTCCAGCGCGCCAAAGGTGTTGTGTGTGTTCACTTCTTTCCCCCTTTTCTCTGTCTTTCTGAACTCATCCCGGTCCGGTGCACGGACGAACACATGCACACACACACAACAAACGCGTGTGCATCTCCATTCAGTGTCCCTGCGCGGCCAAACCACTGGCTCCGAATCTGGAGTTGGCCGCCGCGCGCTGCACCGCGGAAAAGCACATGGGTAGCGCAGAAACGGTCCTTCAACACACACAAAAGATCACAGTTGAACAGCGCGGTCTTGAAATGTCTTGCATGAAAGTTAAAGCGCGTTATTAACATTATGCTTAAGATACTTTATTTCGTCACACATACATGTACCACTCTGATCGCATATGGAACAGGAAGTTGGATCCCATTGATCAAGGTACGTTTTTGCAAGTGATTCTTATCTTTTGGGGGTAATTGCTTGCAATACTCGGCTAAACCCCTACGTGACACTATAACACCACTATTAGCTATGCTGTTCCTTATGCCAAGATGCGAGCATAGCCGGGAAGGGCAAATCCTCTGAACTACACGTATCTCACATCAAACGTTCACACTCCAAACAAAACCATTGCTGGTACTGAAAATTGCTCGTCACGTGACGTTCAAGTGTTGATACTCCATTGAAGACACGTGAAATGCAACGCTGGGCAGGATCACGTGTTGTGACTTCCTATAGGATGAAATCACCAAAGAGCGTCAGGATTTCTCTGCGTGAATTTCACATGACTGGCATTGTTCCACATTGGTCTACGTTTTGCATCTGAACACTTCCTTGCCGTCAATCTGTCGGGACTTTACACGCAAGTAGAAAGACTTAAATGTTTGTGAACAACGACGATGAGTTAATGAATATGCCCGCCGTTCTCGGCCCAACATTGAATTGGTCTATAGCGCGGTGAATAAAACTCTATTGATAGTGTAGTATATATGTAATGAATAGGCAGTGATATTGTCCAAATCTATCTCAGATCAAGACATCCAAGCTCAACTGGGTTGCGCTTCAATTTATTATGCAACGAGGTGCATACATCACAGTAACAGCCACATTATCCCCTGGCATTGTAGAAAGCCCCCAAGTCCCCTCCCACCCCCACTCCCTCACTTTCCCAGGCTAATCTCGTTAGGGTGTTGAGGAAATACTGCGATGTGTAACAAAGCGATCCATCATCAGCAGCAGACTCCCAGTGTGCGAGGGGTTGATATCAAGGTCACTAAATTGAATGTAACATCTTAACAGTTTGAGCTGAATATTGCATAATAAAAAGTGGGGAAATGACGGTGGGTTATTTCCACAGTTTATGCAAATCGTCGGGTGATATATGCAAATAGATAATAGAGGTCACCGGCGACTCCCTCGCCTGTTGGCAGGACAATAGGTTAGTTTGTCGCGCTAACCGCTAGAGCTGAATGCTAACTGGGGGACTCCAATATGTTGATCTGGATCGGGTGTGTGTAGGTCTGTGTGTTGGCGTGCATGTGTGTATATTGTAGCCTGGTGAGTCCACACGTCGCAAGGCGCTTGCATTGGGTCTGGGAAAATCCGCTGAAGTCGTCATTACAGCGGGAGCAGAAAATAAAACATGCTTATCTTTCGAGGTGGTCGCGGCACTTTCGGAGTGTTGTTATAGCGGTATATAGTGGACACATTGAGAACTGCGGTTTTGTTCGTTGAAATGAAAGTAAATTGTCTTGCAGGGCGGACTAAACTCGTTCAGGCCCGCGCTCCTCACGTTTGAGACTCCTGCACCGGGCCAACTAACACAGACAGACAAGAATGTCTGAAAAAATCTCTTTGCCCTCGCACTAGGTCGCTATGTCTTTCTATCAATTCCCTCTCTCTCTTTCCCCTCTTCATCTGTGTGCCGTTCTCCTTCCCCTCCCTTCTCGCCGTTTCTTCTTCTTGCCTCCTGACGGGAACGTGCTCCCTCGCTCCACCGAGCCGGCTGTCTGAAATGCTTTGCAGCAGAATTCATAAAATACCCTTGCATGTTCACCCCCACCCTACTTCCCCCATGCGACTTCAATCCATTTCCCGCCCGCTCAGCCAACTGTGCAACAGCAATAGTATGTCCCTCCTCATCCACACTGCCGTGCCTGCTTCCTCTGTCTCATCATTTCCTCATATTTTTGCCCTTCACATTTATCTGTTCTCTCGTCGTTACATTGAGAATGCATTGGGTTAGGCTAGTGATATCAATATTAGAAAAACGTGCAGTCTGGCATCTGCTCCGGCCCCTGGACCATTGGGTTTATACCATAGACTGAATATAAAGTAGACGCAGCGTGCGTGACGCCATCCCATTGCTTTCATCAAAGTCGGGTTGAAGCCGCCGATTGCGTTCTGCCATTGTTGAAAGTACCCGTATATCCGGAGACGAGGAGAGATAGAGAAAGCTACACAGTATATGAGAGAGCGACACCCCACAAGCGATTTATTCCGGTGGTACTGTATGCTAGGGGCGCCAACGACAGAGTCAGAATGAATGGGATCCTATGGGAGCTGAAATAAAAGATATTAACGCCAAATCTGTCGTGTTTGTGAAATTATGACCCCCCCTCACACAATTAACCGATAATTATCCTGGCAATATACATTAAAAAATCAATAAGAAACAATCTTTAAATAGGTTAAAGCAGGTTGCTAAGATTGGAATATTTGTATTGAAATTCCCACAGGGCTCGGTTTTCTGAGACTAGGCACCACCAGCCTGAAGCCCATACCAACCCGGAAGTAGGCACAGACATCAAAACTAATGCGGTGTCCATTTTTATATACAGTCTATGGTTTCTGACAATGTGGCCCTTAAAGCCACAGTAGCTGAACAGCCCTGCCCTATGGTATGTGTTTTTCAGAGATGGCAAGTAATGAAGTACAAATACTTAGATACGTAGAATTTTCAAGTATTTGTTCTTTTAGAAGTAATTTTTTTCTGTGAGTACTTTTTACTTCTACTCAGTAGATTTTTTACAAAAATATCAGTACTTATACTCCTTACTTTTCCCCAAAACAGGGTTGTTCCTTTTTCCAATTTGTTTTGGTAGGACTACATGTATAGCGTGAATGAGTCAGTAGGGGGCGGTAATGCTCTGAGTACAGTAGCAGTTATTAAGTTGTTTTCATTTAGTCTCTGGGGGTGCCCCTCTAAAAATATATTGCCTGTAAAGTGTTAAGATAAATTAAGGTTTTGTACCTTGTACTTTATATTTTTTAAAAATACTTTTGAGTACACTTTAGAGCATGTACTTTTTACTTTCCAAAATACTTTTTGAGTACATTTCTCAGCCTGTACTTTCTACTTTACTTGAGTAGATATTTGGATCAGTACTTTTTAGTCTTACTTGAGTTGTTTCATTTGCAAATGTATTTTACTCTTACTCGAGTAAGAAATCTTGGTACTTTTGCCATCTCTGGTGTTTTTAAAGTCATGCTTCACAAAGTGTTTGAGCAAACATGTAACTGCTTCAGCTAACTCTTAACAAGTCTCTCTTCTGCCACTGCACCAAATGACATTTCAAAGTGTCTTTATTTATTTTTTTAGTTCATTTTATTTTTTTGTGCATGATGTGTCATGTTTGATGTGTCAGGACCAGAGGTGGAAAGAGTACTGAAAAATTGTAATTGACTAAAAGTATCTTTACTTTGCTTAAATTGTACTCAGAATAAAAGTGAAATTACCCATCTCAAAATGTACAAAATGTAGTTAAAGTATAAAATTACTTCATTTAAAATGGAATGAGTAAAATGAGTAATTAGTAAAATGTTTTTTTTTTTAAATATTCAAATGACAGCTTTGTGTGATGTGCGATGCGTGGATGATGCGTTGGTTCTAGCTCGCTTGGCTGCACAAGAGTTTAACTTTCCACCCGAATTAAACATTTTCACCATCTACCAATATGTTTTGTAATCAGTAACGTGAGGGGATGCAAATGTAATTGTTGTGTGCGGCGCCGCTTTTAGCGGCACTTCCCAAAGCTTGCGGTAGAGGGCGTTATGCCCTTAAGGCACTGGGTGCTCTGGCTTTGGTGGGGGTTGAGCCACGAAGAAGAGTTAAGAAGAGCTAACTGGCTATCTGCTAACACCTGTGGCTCACTCTATTTTAGCAGCAGGCAGCGTTCCCTTCGGCTGGCAGTCGGGAGTCTATGTGTAAACACGATCGTTTACTCCCGTCTGTGCGTAGCTCTCGCTAGCAGCAAACTTGTAACATGCGACTCAAAGACATTCTGTAGTCCCTTTTCCGGGGCCGGTTAACAATATGATTATCACACTCGGCGAGTCGTGGCCATCTCGAGCCACGGATACATTCCATCTGGTGTATATGATGCTAACTGGTTCCCCACACAGTCGCATTTACGGTTTGTCTGTCTAGAGCTGAATTGTTTTCGTGAGTCCAGTCTTTGCTCACGTTGTTCGGCCAGTTTCTCTGGCGCGCTGTGGGAGTTTCACAACACGCTCCTTGGGCTTAATGCCTAGTAGGCATTGTATCCAGTAACACCAAGCACGCACCTTTAACATGCATCCACACATCCAGACTCCTTTATTGCATGTTCGATGGTAGTTGTGGACAACTACCAGCGGAACTCATAACAGTAATGAGTTAAAAGTACTAAGGTAAAAATGTACTTGAGTAAAAGTAAAAATTACACATTTAAAACTACTCATAAAATTACAAATTACTCATAAAAAGTAATTAATTACAGTAACGTGAGTACATGTATTCATTACTTTCCACCACTGGTCAGGACGTGCTGGAGGAAGAGATGTTGTATCTCAATGGAACAACTCCTAAATAAATAAAGGACAAATGAAAAAAAAAGCGATCAGGGACGAGCAGGCGTGTGCAGTATATGACAGTGAGGGGAAGCGATCAAGCGTCACTGTGTGTGCTGTGATCTAAGCCACCCCACTGCTGCTCCAAGCCAGCCCCACAAATAACAAACCCATCAATATTTAAGGACTGATTGTCATAGACAGAACAAGAAGCAGAAGCGTTCAACAGCCATTCCACTAATATGTCCACAGACCTAGAAATCAGGTGACCCTCACCGAACTGATATTTCCCAACAGAAGCATGTGAGCTGACCTTGCTATTAAGCAAAAGCAAATTACTTTTAGCATTGCTCACTGTACTTATTACTGTGTGTGTGTGTTGTGTTTAAGATTTCCCCCGGGGTAACCAGCCTCACTGAATGCAGAGGCCCAGTGTCTCTCAAGAGACCCGCTTCGCAGAACGCAAAGGCATCCTTGTCTCAATCCCCGCGTCCGCTGAGACTGTTAATACCCCGGGGTGTTTGCAACGGGCCGAGTCTTGGAGGGGGGGCCGAGACTCACCAAATCTTCAGTAGACCACCGCATGGGGGCCCCAGATCAATACCCACCGTGAAACCAGATACCATCACCAAAGACCAGATAACATCACCAACATGAAACACCAACAGTGAGGCCAGATGAAATCAACCACCTGTCTGCTTCTATGCATGAACCATCCTATGTCAGTTTTTGTGCATGATTTCGGAGTTCCAAACACGGAGCCTAAAATTGGCGTGACTACATCATCAGTGGTTTTCCAGAACGGGGTCGTTGGACGTTTCGACCAGAACCAGACGCCCTCGCCACTTTCTGCAGGTCCCAGGGAATTGATCAGTTTCCCTGGTGTAGCACGAGTCCAATTGTTGTACATGAATTAGCGTATTTTAGGCTAACACACTCGAGGTGCAATGTTTCTCCATGGGCCAATCCATGCATGTTTGTGTCTATAATTGACAGTGTGTTGAGCATCACATATTTAAGCAACATATGCACTTTAATAACTGATCCACCTGCGTTGTGGCCCCTGTGGTCATCAAGTTTGCGTCTTTTTCTGAGTATAGAAAGTGAGCTGAGCTTCATCGTGAGAACAATTGACCAGACATTAAAGTGCACCTTTGGCCCACAGCAATTTCCAGTGGTTCCAAATGAATAAGCTACTAAATCAAGGTGTTAGCAGAGACTTTTTTTTTTTTTTGCCGCGCTCCACCAGTGAAGATCTGAGGTTATGTCACACGGGGAGAGATGTTACTCAATTACAGCGAGTTACGTTCAGTGGCCAGTAACGTGACGCATTACTGTCATAAGCATCTGGATTTTAACAATGGACAACTACCTGTCTTGTTTGCCTCGGATTCGTGAGAACTGAAAGCATTTGACTCTCTCTCTCTTTCGGAACAGAAACGGAGCATTATGAAATCACAAAACCGGTTAAAAACGTTTATTTTCCCTTCTCTAAAAAAATTAACATATTCTATGTCTGGGAGACTATTTCTGTTAACTTTCACTGTCAGTCAAAACGTAACATTGCACAAAATAAGGAACTTTAAGAACAAACAAAATGTGTGCGTTCCGAACCGGTTCAGGACCGATATTTTGGTGGCAGAACGGTTCCAAGAACGAAAACGTTAAGCATAGGCCTGCCTGAACCATTTGGAACGAAACGTTTTAAAAATAATTACGTTTTCAAGCCATATATAACGGAAGAATTCAGCCATTGGTATGCCCGGCGCACACATGGGAATGTAAAAATAACCATGCTGAGAATAGCAAGTCCAGTCCAATGGAATTAATATCTTGATGATTCTTTGATGAAACTTCACAAGCAACTTTCACATGTCATAGCACACACATCCCTTTATGTACTTATTTTTTATTCGAATTTTAGAAGAATGTTTAATTAGTTAAAAAGATGTAAAAGTACAAAAGATGGAAAACACTGAAAATCGTTTATAATGATTAAAACAATGTAAAACTATGAT
>OMKY01248323.1:0-11687 GCA_900302395.1 Bregmaceros cantori | reverse complement strand
TTCAAACATGGCTGCATCCAGTTGACAAGATTTAAATGCACATTTGGTGCCATGGTCTGATTGAATGACAACTTGGGGCAGACACCTAAAGGCTAGCTTTAACTTGCAGCATGGGTCCTCATGTGATTGTTTAAATGGGACTTTCGTGCAAAACGCCGATCACATTCTCCGCAGGAGAACGGTTTCTCCCCTGTATGTACAAGTTGGTGCCTGGTGAGGACGTTGCTGGAATTGAAGGAGGCGCCACATGTGGCGCAGATGTAGGGCTTCTCCCCTGTGTGAATCCGAGTGTGATTGACGAGGTGACTCTTTTCCCTGAAGCTCTTCTCACATATGGTGCAGGTGTAAGGTTTCTCTCCGGTGTGAGTCCTCATGTGTTTGACAAGACTGAACTTCAAGTTGAATCTAGAGTCGCACTCGGTGCACGCAAATGGTTTCTCCCCCGTGTGTATTCTCTGGTGATGGGCCAGATTACTTTTGTCCCTGAAGCTGATCGGACACAGAGTACACTGGAAGGGCTTCTCTCCTGTGTGTATTCTGTTGTGGGAGGTGAGGTGAGATTGAGAAGTGAAGCATTTGCCGCACTCACTGCAGCTGTAAGGTCTCTCCTTCGGGTGCCGCCGCATGTGGATTGCAAGCTGACCCTTCAGATTGAAGCCTGCAGCGCACACCTTGCAGCAGTAAGGAAAGCACCCTTTGTGTATCGTCATGTGGATGCTGAGTTCATTGGCCTCGTTGAACTTTGCTCCACACACTGTGCAGCAATGTTGTTTCTCCATCGGGTGGGTCTTCATATGCTCGACAAGCTTGTATTTGTCTGCAAAGTTGGTTGCACACACTGTGCAGCGGTGCGGATGCGGGTGCACCTTCATGTGACCGTTGAAGTCGCTTAGCATATTAAAACTCACCCCACACGGGCTGCAACTGTAAGGCCGCCCTGTGTGAATCTTAACATGGGAAGCCAGGGCACTTTCATCATCAAACCCAATGCCACATTCAGTACAAGAGTGGGGTTTCTGCTTTTGGAGGCTCTTCATGAGTTTGTCAAGGTCGCTTTCCCTAATGAAGTTAGTTTCACTGTCAGTACAGCAGTCAATTACCTCTGGTGGATGGATTGCCATATGTTCATGTAGCGCACTTTTCTCCCCAAAGCTGGCTGCACACACGGGGCACTGGTGTTGTTCAGTGTGGAGCTGCATGTGTGCCGTGAGATCGCCTATGTTATTGTACATTCTTCCGCACACGTAGCAGATGAAAGGTCCCTCTTCCGTGTGCGTCTTCAAGTGTCTGTCAAGGGTCGACTTCAACGAGAAGCTTGCTTCACAGTATTCACAGCTGTGCGTTTTTTTTGCCGAGGGAACCTGACTGCTCTTTGCACGGACGCGCTTCAAGCCAGTTCTGCTCTTCAGACAAGTTCCATTCTTGGAACAGCGGTTGATGACATCGGCTGGATGGCCCTTCATATGTTCAAGAAACACACTTTGCTCCTCAAAGTCAATTGCGCACACTGGGCAGTGGTGTTTAGAGTGGAGCAGCATGTGTGCAGTGAACTCGCTTATCTTTTCTAACGTTGTTCCACACAAGCTGCATACCAAAGATGAAGATCCCTTCTCTGCATGAGTCTTCATGTGACTATCAAGAGTTGACTTCCAAGAGAAACTTGCCTGGCAGACCGTACAGGAGTATGGCTTTTCCCCTGTGTGAATCCTAACATGATTGACAAGATGGCTCTTCTCACGGAAGCTCTTGCCACATGTTTTACAGGGGTAAGGTTTCTCCCCGGTGTGAATTCTCATGTGTTTGACCAGGCTGAACCTTAAGTTGAAGCGAGAATCACATTCTGTGCAGGCGTACGGTTTCTCCCCCGAGTGAATCCTCTGGTGATGGGCAAGGTTACTCTTGTCCCGAAAGGACAGTTCACATTCACCACACTGGTATGGCTTCTCACCCGTGTGGATCCTCTCATGCACAGTAAGGTGAGACTTCTCTGTGAATTGGCGGCCACACTGTGCGCAGCCATGGGTTCGCTTTCTTGGATGCTTCTTCATGTGCATTGTGAGCTGGCCCTTCAAATTGAAACTAGCATCACATTCTGTGCAGCAGTGCGGCTTCTTGATCCCTATTTGGCTCATCTTGATCCAGAGGACCGGTTTGACTCGGTTGACCTTTAGCTTCACACAGTTACTGATTCTCCAGTGTTTCTTCTGAATGGGCACTAATGGAAAGACAACGAAAAGGCAAAAGGCAAGTTCATCATACTTCACTATCTCTGATAAACAGCATCACAAGATTTGAAGCCTCGCATAGATCATTGCATAAAACATGAAGAGGCCATACCATTTAAAGTATGACCAATGATAGTTCCATTGTCGGAATTTGTTTGAAGTGTGTCAAAAAATGTAATTATATGTAAATACTGTGGTTGGGAAAGAAACTGATTCGAATGGATAGCAGTTTGTGGCTGTGTCAGTAGGGAATAAGCGTGGGCAACCTCCCCTGTGCGCATGTGTGTGTGTGAACGCAAGCTTGTGATTTTTTAATGACTGGGCGAGCACTAAGCCTAGTCAGTATAGGTGCAACTTGATGTGCACATCAGTTCAACGGTCATCAGCGATGTATCTCTTTCTTTATTTCCCTCGTTCCCTCTCCCCACTCTGGGTGTGTGTCTCTCGCGCTCTCTGTGTGTCTGCAAGTGTGTGTCTCCGTTCCGTCACGCCCCCCTTTATGTAGGAAAAGGTTACGTCTGGATTGCTTTTAACATTCTAACAAATGATTTGCCATAAACTGCAGCTGTTCACCTCTCAATGTCCCTGCCCCCACCCTGAGTAAAATAATGTATTCGGAAGACATGAAGTTTGTGTTCAAATGAATTTTGCTTGAAATTTGATTAGTGTTATTTTAAATGTAATCCAAAAGTAATCCTATTAAGATTTCCTTGCAATGATGAATCATTTGATTCCATTCTGCTACCTCGTTATCTGCTGTTGAAATCGTTTCTCAACTTTGTTTTCGTGATGGATCCTAGATAGACTACATATTGACACAATTTTATTTTAATGTGCAGATAAGATGTTATTTACTGACTTATAATGGAGTCATCTTGTGAGCCTCAGGGCCAGAGTGGGTCTCACCTCTCTGCAAAGTTTACAGAGAAAACAGAACATTTCAATAAAAATGTATTAGGACTGCCCTAACTTTTGTCAATTTTCCAATTTTCTCAATCTAGGTGTAAAAAGGAATTGTTCAGCACGGTCTAGATGTGTGATCCATTTTAAGCTTGGAGGGTGTTTAAATTCTGTCATCATACCTACTAACTAACAGACATTTCTGTCTGTTTTTGTTTTCTTTTAGTAATTGGCAAAATACTGTATTAAAATTTACCTGTGGTAGGCGACACGTTGACACTGAGCAATGTTTATGTACACAGAAGTACTGGTGGGTGCTTGTGATCTTGAGATATATAATCAGGATGTTTGTCGCAGCGGTGCAGCACGGAAGTTGGAATATAGCTCTGTTTTTGGTTATATCGTTCTGTGTGGTGGAGAAAATGAAGAACGTGGTCTCAGGTAGCTTCGACACGAGCACATGTATAATCGAATGATTATTTTCAAACAATGTCACAACACCCCACATAATATAAGCACCTTCAAGTTGGAAATGATTGTAGACAGCCAGTACGTTGCACCTCAATGTAAAAACATTGCTGGTTCCAAGTCACTATGCCTCTCATCATCTTGGAAGCACAGAGAACCATCTTGGAACTAGGGTTGCTGTACATCTTCGGTACCAAACCATGTCTCTCATTTTAATGACAAATCACTTGACTGTGTGTGTGTGTGTGTGTGGGTGTGTGTGTGGGTGTGCGCGCATATGCTCTTGTATTTGTATGTTGTTATGGTTGTTTTAATGGGTTGGGAAGGTTGGGGATTGAGTGTTCCTTTTGTTCTTGTTGTTTTGCTTTGTTTGTTGCTGTGAAGCACTTTGAATTGCTCTGCATGAAAAGTGCTATATAAATAAAGTTTGATTTGATTTGATTAGGGTGACCAGTCCCAAAATCGAAGTTTTGTCCCGAATCCTGAATCTGGCTGTGTGTGTGCCGAAATTTAAACTTGTACCAAATAACTTTTTAACCCCAGCTAGTAGCCCATAACTGCAACTATAGTCTATCTATACTAGAACACAGGCAACAGCGCTGAAAGTCATTAAGTCCACATCTCCATCTTGAGCTGCTAGCTGGTTTAAGATGGTTTTATCTGATTTAACAGCTAGGCCCAGCTTAAACCAGCTACCAGCTAAGCTGATCATAGCTGGATTTTTCACTAGGGACATTTCCACATTCAGCAATGTTTACTTTTGCAGCCTAGTTTATTGCTCTTGTAATCACATCTGATTAATACAGGCTACTAAATAGTTGAATAGCATAGGCCTAGATGTGACAAGCTTGGAAAATTCATTTTTGTATGACGCTATAGCCTCGCAAAATGCGCTACGTCCATTTCGTTCATTGATAGGTGATCGACAGCCATGTATTATTGCGGGGAATATGGACGCATCTAAATCTAGTTGAATGAACGATCCGTTTCATTATCCTCTCGAGTCGGCGCTAATGCGGCATCTCAATTTGTTTAAACGCGGCCTGTGCCAATGGGGTGCAGCATCAGCTCGGATGGCGACTCGGAATGTTAATGGAACGCACAGCTATATAGCCGTGTGGCTATTGGAGCCTGTTTGCTAATTTAATCGACAGACGCCAACAAGACTTCCGAGCATTAAGATCGGTGCCACTCGCAAGTTTCAGGCGAACCATACGTCCAGTGACTCACCTTGCTATCGATGCGACTAAAGGGGGGAACAATGGCACGTAGAGCCGCTTCCCGAATCGTCGACCCGTGTGGCGGTAGTAACTCCTCCCGGAAGTTTACGAGTCGTCCTTGTGTTCGAGGAACCTCCCGAGTCGACGTGTCCGAGTTATTCAGCCAGCTAATAGGTCCAGGCGCAGTCACGGGCTCTTCTGGACAAATGAGGAGGCTACATTAACTCGGATACGTCAACTCGGAAGAAAGAACCTGCATTATGGGAGACAGCCACAGGGGGTCGCAGATGAGCAACTGGGGTGAACAAGGCGCTACATCTTTGGTCGCCCCATTCGATTCTTTGAGTACAATGTCACGGACAAAGTGTTCAGAAAAATGTCCTGAGAGAAAACAGTATTCGGCAATGAGGCTGTTGCACGTGACGTCACGGGTGATCGACGGGCACGGTTCGAGAGGGAAAGAACTTGTAACGAAAGGCTGTCCCCTCGTGGAGGAGCTGGGAATAGAGGAACTCACATCGGCAATAGCTGAACTCAGCCGAGGTTCGTTCAGACTCTATTTAAGGAGGCGTGTTGGCCGGTGGAGGACCGTCAACGGTGCCGGCTCAGAATGCACCGCGCGTGCATTCACTACAAACTGTTAAAATCTGTAAAATAGAAATAACAAAAAATGTTACGATGGGAGAAAGGATGTGGAATGTACCGGGACACACTAGAAAAGGAGGCCATAGAGAAATATTTAGAAAAGATTAATATTATAGTACAGTGAGAGTGTAAACAAACTGCACACTCGCACCAATATGGCTGCTGGTGCAACAGCTCTATTAATTGTTAAAATTACCAGTCCACCAGCACGGCTTCATTTCACCGACTTCCAAAGGAAAACATAGTTAATGGACTACTGTACATTTTACTAAACATGCAGAGCTGACAACATTGTATATTTGGCGACAGCTACCGCGACCATCTTATAAGATCTTACATACTGTAACGAACAGGCTGTCCCTCGTGGGGGAGCTGGGAATAGAGGAACTACAACGTCGGCGATAGCTGAACTCAGCCGTTGCCAAGGTTCGTTCGGGCCGCGCCGGTGCAGGCTGAGACACCAACGGTGTCAGACCAGCATGCACTGCGCTGGTGCATCTCATTACACTGCCCCCTCCCGACTTGGCTCTCGTCCCGAGAGCCGCTCCAACTCCACGGCACCTTTCGTCTGATCAAGCAGCCCCGCGGCCATCCCCACCGCGTGCGGTCCGTCAACCACTTCCTGACACCAATGTAACGAAAGGCTGTCCCTTGTGGAGGAGCTGGGAATAGAGGAACTTTACATCGGCAATAGCTGAGCTCAGCCATTGCCGAGGTTCGTTCGGGCCGCGCCGGTGCAGGCTGAGACACCAACGGTGTCAGACCAGCATGCACCGCGCTGGTGCATCTCATTACAATACAGTTAATGCTGTGAACCCATTCCAAACCTGTCGGCATGTGATGACGGTCAAGGCTGACATTTTTATCCACTGTCTGAAACACACTTCCGGTGTCTGTATAGTTGCCTGTGTAAAGTCATCGACTCACACTCCAATCTCCACCTGATGGAGGTCCTCACTGCGAACAAGCCTGTTCCCGCTTTGTGGCCCCATCAAATCTTCTGGTTCCGGGTGACCCTGCTTTGGACACTGCGGACGACAACGTTACCAAAGTCCCGATGACGACCCAGATTAACCTGTACCATTGCAAGCCAGAGATGTGACCAAGTCCCTCTTTCAAGTCCCAAGTCTCAAGTCCTTCTTGGGCAAGTCAAGTCAAGTCCCAAATCAACTCCAAGTCAAGTCATCATTAACATGCCGTCATTTTAGCTCCAGAATCTGATTTTAATAAAGTCGAAAGCAAGCAATAGTTTGGCTTTTATAATAGCATTGTTTAATTTTTTTGCTACTTTACTAAAATCAAATCCTGGAGCTAAAATGACAGCATGTTAATGATGACTTGACTTGGAGTTGACTTGGGACTTGACTTGACTTGCCCAAGGAGGACTTGAGACTTGAGACTTGAAAGAGGGACTTGGTCACATCTCTGTTGCAAGCCCTGCACACATCAGCGCAGTGGGTGGCCATCTCCTCCAAAGAGCATGCGGGGGACGACCTCCTCCAAACACCTCAGAGCGGCGTAATCTTCGGTCGCATGTTCACTGCACCCGCACGTCAAGCAGGCGATTTTCAGCACATGGACACATCGGCAGCCATTCTCAACCCACAGCCAGTGACGCGACCCCACTCGACCGCATGGCTCGTGGGTGACTCAATGATGACCGCTTTGTGTGTTGACCCTCTCCACTGTCTTACTCTCAGCAGCTAAGGACTTATGCACCTTGTCACACGTACCTATTACAGCTTCCTCACTTTGGCAATATGTTGCCAAGCACGGACTCCTCACCCTGTATTGCTTCTCATATGAGTTCCAGCAACACCTTGATGTTCCCGAATCGGTTAGAACAACAAAAAAATGTTCCTGGAACAGTTAATTTCATTCCTGTCTTATATAATATCTGTTAGGGCAAACCCACAACGACTCGCTACAGAGAACCGCTGCTGCCTGCTGGTTCATGCGTTTTGCAAGTCGGGCCAAACCCACAATGACACAATTTTATTTTTGAAGCTATCCCAAACACTAGGAATGAAATAAAACCTGTATCAACCGGTTACCATTATTTTTAAATGTGTTCCTGTTCCAGAACATAAAAAATAATTACGTTTCCGGTTTTGTTCCTGGAAAATACAAAAAAGTTCCCAGTTTTCGTTTTCGTTCCTTGAACCGGTGAAATTACATTTATTATAGATTTATAATTTTCTATTGCTAAAATTAGTCACGAGGAAGATTCTGGAACAGCATTTGAAATAAAAATGAAGTGAAGGTTAGGTTCATCTGCAGTTTCTGTTGCAGGTGATGAACCAGTGGAGGGCAGTAACACGCCATGTGGCGTCCACACTGCCGGGAAAGAAGAAGAAGCGCTCAAACCAACGCTCAGGTCGAAGAGTCGGGAAGCTCCTTTTGGTCGCTGTGTTGTGACACCAATTTTTTGCGCTTTTGTCGCAACCAAGAAAGGTGAGTCAATACGCTTGTGCGTTCAACACCAAAGGATCATTGTTACGCACTCTTTGGTGCTTCAAAATGCTAGTTTAATGCAGCCCTAGATTGAGCTGCCTGAGCAACAAAGCTGTGTAGCCAGCTACAATGCTAACGTGCTGCGTTCCATTAACTTTCCGAGTCGGCGCGTAATAGTCTATCAGGAGCACCATTGAGCCAGGCGAACATGTTACCATGCCACCAAATGGGACTACGTATTAACTTGGGTGTCGAACAAAAGTTAAAATGATGTTGCATTCCAAATGTGTGACCATCCCAATGGTTTCCGCCACCATGAACTCGAGCCCAGCCTCGTTTGCTGTGACTACTACCAACCGACTTTGGATACGGGTTCGATGACTCCAACCCAATACGCCCGTTAACGTTAATACTGTAGTGAATGCAATCTGGGCCGCCACCGTTGGCCGTCCCCCATGTGCCTACACGCCTCTATATTAAGAGTCAGAACGAAGCTTGACAATGACTGGGCTCAGTTATTGTCGACCCGAGTTCCTCTTTCCGCAGCTCCTCCACGAGGGGGCGCTTGCGTTACGATACACACGAACGAGTAGAGCTACGTTAACAATTACGTGCTGATAAAAGTCCCGTAAAATAAAATATAGTGTAAAATATAATGTGTCCCTTCGCTGCCAGTGTCAATGACCTACGCCCATCTCGGTATAGAGTATTGAAGAATCAAAGTTGTTGTTTTTTTTAATTTGTGGAGTGAATTTTCAAATTGTGCTGGTGGTTTCATGTACTGTTAAATAGAACGTTTACTTTTTTATGATCATTGATGAGATGTGTTTTGAACGAGATTCTATGGGAATACCAGTAAAATTTATCTCAATATAATGCCGCACCTAAAGTAAAAATGCACATTCCAAACAACTAAATAATATAATAATGATGAGAATTTACATTGCATTTTTTTTTTCAAATGTTTCAAAACTATTGCATTCAGGGTGGTTTTAAGATGGGTTGAACAGCAACAATTTAAAGCTTTCAATTTAAAGTTTTTTTTCTCTAAAAAGTAATTCAAAAAGTAATCTCTTCCCAACCAGGCTCAACTTTTTTTTGTTCTATATCTAACAGATTATGCAAAAAGAAAAAAAGTGAACGGCCTGCTAAAATTGGTATATTTCTATTGGAAATCCCATAGGCTCTGTGCTTTTGGTATACGACTCCACCACAATTCAGGCCTGAATTAATTAATCATCAAACATGTAATGGAAAACGACATAAACAGTACCTTGCATTTTCATCCCGTTTGCCCTTTGTACCCTTTTCTATGTCTCATCACAGATCCAGAAGAAGTGTTGCAGAAGCCAAGCTGTCTCTACAACAGCAGTCTCTACAACACTTTGAGCCAAATGAAATCAAGAAACCACACTGTCATACAAAATGTAATGGCTGTTTCAATCTACGAGTACTTCAAGTTATTCCCTATGTGGAAATTGAGACAGTGAGTGTCTGCCGCTAACGTGATTTTCACTTGAACTTGATGTTTAACCGTGACCAAGACGGTGCATGCACCTTGTGTATGCACTACTTTCACTGGCTTTTTTTTATAAGGGAACTTCACCTGCATCTTCCCCATAACAAGGTTTGAAAAGATGAGCGAGTTTACTACGCACGTGCTGCTCATCTCAAAATACCACTGCCCAGTGTGCTCTACTGACTTTGATGAAAAGGACACCCTTATTGAACACATGAAGGGCCATTCAGCAGAGGTCCCCAAAGGCCGAACCAAGAGCGCAACTAGCCTGAAAGGTGTCAATGAAAAGAGCAGTCGACTGATTCCCTCGGCGGAGAATGCGTTCAGCTGTGCATACTGTGAAGCGAGATTCTCCTTAAAGTCTGCCCTCGACGAGCACGTGACGACCCACACGGAGGAGGGACCTTTCATCTGCTACGTGTGTGGCACAATGTTCAAGAAGATCAGCGACCTCACCACTCACATGCAGCTACACTCAAAGCGCCACCACTGCCCCGTGTGTGCAGCCAGCTTTGTGGAGAAGAACGTGCTTCTGGAACACATGAAGAGCCATCCGCCAGAGGTCATCGACTGTTGTACCGAGAGCGGAACCAACTTCAGTGGGGAAGCTGACCTCAACAAACTCGTGAACAGCAATCCGGAGCCAAAGTCACACTGCTGTATGGAATGTGGAATTGGTTTCAGCGATGAAAGTAGCCTTGCCGCCCACGTGAAGATCCACACCGGTAGGCCTTACAGCTGCAGCCCGTGTGGCGCGAGCTTCAATCTGCTGAGTGACTTCAACGCCCACATGAAGATGCACCCGCACCCTCACCCGTGCACGGTGTGCGCAACCAACTTTGCCAACAAGTATGAGCTTGTTGAGCATATGAAAACCCACCCGACGGAGAAAAACCACAGCTGCACCGTCTGCGGAGCTGGCTTCAACGAAGCCAACGAGCTCAGCGTCCACATGACGATACACAACGGGTTCTTTCCCTACTCCTGCAAGGTATGCGGTGCCGGCTTCAATCTGAAGGGTCAGCTCGCAATCCATATGAGGAGGCATCCTAAGGAGAGGCCGCACTGCTGTGAGGAGTGTGGGAAATGCTTCACCTCGCAGGCGCATCTGATCACGCACAGCAGGATTCATACAGGAGAGAAGCCCTTCCAGTGCACTCTCTGTCCGCTCAGCTTCAAGTACAAGACTAATCTGGTCCAGCACCAGAGAATTCACACGGGAGATAAACCGTTTGCCTGCACTGTATGCGAGTCCAGGTTCAACTTGAAGTTCAGCCTCGTCAAACACATGAGGACACACACTGGGGAAAAACCCTACACCTGCACGACATGCGAGAAGAGCTTCCGAGAAAAGAGTCACCTGGTCAACCACACGCGGATTCATACTGGGGAGAAGCCGTACGTGTGCTCCACGTGTGGGAACTGTTTCAACTCGAGCAACGTGCTTGCCAGACATCAGCTTGTGCATACAGGGGAGAAACCTTACCCCTGCGGGGAATGCGATAAGCGATTTGGGCGAAAGTCCCATCTTAACAATCACATGAGGACACATGCTCCAAGCTAAAGCCAGACTTTAGGTCTCTTCCATCAAAATGAGTTGGAGATAAGTAACAAGTTGAGCTCAGGCTTAACAGTTCATGAAATGTCAGGAAATCGCAACATCTGCTATTCGCACATTCCCGGTTTTATCTACTGGCTAGTTTTGAGAATGTTGGAAAATTTAACAAAAAAAAAAAATCCCAAATTGCAGAAGGTGAATACCACAAACGCATAATGCCTGCAAACGTGCAATGCATACTTGAGAACACAAACAGACTTTTAAGTGAAGGGTAATTTGAAACCACTTGTTTCATCATCAGAGAATTTTAGATCGAAACTGTCCTATTTTAGGTACTTCTGACCAAATGTGACACGTTCTTTGACGACCGACTCCCACCTCCAGAATACAATTTTTTTCCAATCCTCTGTTGTCCAATGCCCTCTTTCAAAATGCATATTCTTTTTTTTTGTGACACTTATTCAACTTGCAGCTTGTCGTCGAGCCCAAACATTCATCCATATGTTGGTTGAATCGGCATAGATGCATTATTCGTAATATCTCATTAGTTTGGGCTCTTTTTTTTTTTTGGCAAAGCAGCTACTGACTAGTCTAACTTCAATATGTTGTTTGTAAATGTCATCTGAGAAATTCCAACACCGATTGAATGTTGTGCGTTCTTCTTTGTTAGAGTGCTTATTTGGGATGAAACAAATGCT
>OMKY01248321.1:0-13837 GCA_900302395.1 Bregmaceros cantori | reverse complement strand
GTCAGACGAGCCCCGTGTGCTGAGGCGCCACCAACACTTCTGTCAGGTGGACCCCCTGTCGACAGCAGCCGTGCCGGACTCAACGCCCGAGCCGCAGGGTGTCGCAGACGCGACACGACAACCCCCGGCTCGACATACGGGCGCACCCCACTCCAGCAGCGTCACGGTGGACCCAGAGAGGCTACTACCATCCAGGGTCAGGGACGAGCTCCACAGCCTGCTGGTCGAATACGACGACGTCTTGCCGACGACCCTGCCATCCCGGGATACAACGGTGCCGTAGGACCATTTGAGGCCAAAGTAAACATGGGGCCAGTGGAACCACCCCATCGCAAAGGCCCCCTGCCGCTGTACGGCAGGACCAGACTCACAGAACTGCAGCAGAAGTTTGGCAAGTTAGAGCGCCTGGGGGTCTTCCGGCGGCCTGAAGACGTGGTCTGTGGAATACCTTAATCCATCGTTCCTCGTTCAAAAGCGGAGCGGCGGGTTCCGCCTGGTAACCGCCTTTGCCGACGTCGGCCGATACTCAAAGCCCCAGCCGTCTCTGATGCCAGACGTTGACAGTACCCTGAGGCTAATAGCGTAGTGGAAGTACCTCATCGCCACAGACCTGTCAAACGCGTTCTACCAGATCCCCTTAGCCCGCGACTCAATGAGGTACTGCGGCGTGGTCACCCCCTTCTGCGGAGTCCACGTGTATGCGCGCTCCGCCATGGGCATGCCCGGGTCTGAGACTGCCCTCGAAGAGTTGATGTGCCGCGTACTGGGCGACCTGCTGCAGGCAGGCGTAGTGGCTAAGCTGGCCGACAACCTGTACTGCGGGGGCAACTCCCGAGGGGAGTTACGGGACAACTGGTCAACCGTACTGCACGCCCTGAGACGATGTAACCTGCGCCTCGCGGCAGCCAAGACTATCATCAACCCCCGCTCCACCAGTATCCTGGGGTGGGTATGGACACAAGGTACACTACATCCGAGCCCCCACCGGGTGCCCACCTTGGCCGCGTTAGAACCCCCAAAATCAGTAGGGGGCATGAGGTCATTCATTGGGGCAGTTAAGGTGATGGCCCGCGTTATCAAGCACTGCTCCGTACTGTTGGCTCCGCTCGATGACGCCATAGCAGGGAGGGCGTCCCAGGAGGACCTCATCTGGACGGAGGACCTACACCACGCCTTCGGAGTGCCTGTCCGCTGGGCGCTCGATCACACTGCCACGCCCGGATGACCAGCTATGGATCATCACCGACGGCGCTGTTAGAAGCCCAGGCATCGCCGCTACACTGTACGTGACACAGGGTGACAAACTTCGCCGTTTTTTTTAGCACCAAGTTGCGAGACCACCAACTGCGGTGGCTGCCATGCGAGGTGGAGGCACTCGCCATCGCCGCGTCAGTGAAACACTACGGACCTTACATTGTCCAATAAGAAAAGAGGACATGCGTGCTAACACAGCAAGCCATGCGTCCAGGCATATGAGAAGTTGTGCAGGGGCGAGTTTTCTGCCAGCCCTTGCGTGTCCACGTTCCTCTCGACCGCAAGCCGATTCCAAGTGTTGGTGCGGCATGTGGCCGGCGCAGCAATTCTCCCGTCCGACTTCGCAAGTCGCAATCCCCCTGAGTGTAAAGATATAGCGTGCCAGGTGTGCGAGTTCATGCAGCGCACACAAGTCTCCGTCGGCAGAATGCCCCAATTTACGGCGCACACACGCGCACCTGACCCAAGGGACCCGGCCATCCAAGAAGTTGACTGACATCAGAGACGTAAAGAAGTATTTGTCCGTCGCTACCATCTCTAGGGACGGACTACTCGTGGTGAGGCGCGAAGACCCCTTAGTCCCTTACTGAGAATGCATAATCGTGCCCAGACAGGTCCTAGATGGCCTCGTAACCGCCCTCCATCTGCAGCTGTGCCACCCCTCGGCTGCTCAGCTGAAGAAGACCATCAGCCGCTACTTCTTCGCCCTGGAGATCGACAAGGCTGTCCAACGCGCTACGGAAGGCTGTCATTCATGCGCCGCCCTTTGTCATGCGCCCCACGTCGTGGTAGAGCAGTCGGCGGCGGCACCACCCGCCGCGGTTGGGGTCGCGTTCGCTGCAGACATCATGAAGCGCGCAAAGCAGTTGGTCCTGGTGCTACGGGAATGCGTAACAGCGCACACAGTGGCAACACTTGTGGACGACGAGGGCAGCCACAGCCTGCGGGATGGCATTATTAGATTATGCATCGAGCTGCGGCCTCTGGACGGACCATTTGCCGTCGTACGCACTGACCCCGCGCCGGCATTCAAGGCTCTTGCCTCCGACCCACTACTCGCCCAGATCACGTTGGAGCTCGGACGGGCCAAGAACGCCAATAAGAACCCGGTTGCTGAGAAGGCGGTGCAGGAGCTGGGCGAGGAGATCCTCCGACAGCAGCCTCGGGGTCCCATTTCACCAAGGCTCCTGGTTGTTGCCACCGCATGTCTGAACACACGGCTGAGATCCAGCGGCCTCTCCGCCCGGGAGATTTGGACCCAGAGGGACCAATTCACCGCCGCCCAACTGCCCATCAATGATGGGAAGCTCATCCGTCGCCGACACGAGAGGACGAGGAATCATGCTTACAGCGAGAAGTCCAAAGCACCCAGCGGGAAGACGGCAGAACACACCATCCTCTGTGTGGGTGACCTGGTCTCTCTACATGCCGACCGGAATAAGACATGCAGCCGAGAGAGATACCTCGTGGCCTATGTGGACGGCGCGTGGTGCGGCCTGCGGAAGTTCGCGGGACAGCAACTAAGGGATCTTACCTACCGGGTTAGGGTTACGGACTGCTACAAGGTGCCGGTTCCTGCTGCCGAGGGATGTAAACCGCCAGAGGATGATGTGGACATATCGGACGGGGAATGCGTTACGCCGCCTAGGCCACCCCTAGCTCCGCCCCCCCAGGGCACCGGACATTCCCCTAGAGATTACGGCGGTACCTGACGCCGCCGGGGCGCCGGTAGCTGTTGAGCTGCAAAGTGTCGCGGGAGGGGGGGGCGTGGCCATGTAAGGCAGGTAGTGACTGTACGAGTAGTGACCATTCAGACAACAGTGCGAACAGTGACTACGCGCCGCCACTCAGACGTGGCACTAGAACGCGCCGCCGACCGGCTCACCTTAGGGACTACGCAGTACTTTTGCCTGTAGCCACATAGGCCCGTTCTGTTTTTTTTTTTGTTTTTTTTCTCTATCACACGGAGGTGTTATGCAAGACGGGGCATGGGAGAAGAAGGAAGTCATGGCAGTTGGGTGATTGTGTTGGGGTCGTTCCCGAGGGGCACATACCCGTCACGCCTACTCGGGGGTGGGTTCACTGTTGTTATTATGCGCGTGCGCACCTACCCGCCTCCCCTAACACGCTAGCGGCGTGAGCTCCATTGTTGTTGTGTGCGCGCTAACTGAAAGCACTTGTTCAACTGCTCTCTCTCTCGGTCGTGAGTCATTCCCTATTTACTGGCGGAGCATCGGATGTACCCTAGACGACGCACTGTAACCCATAATGCATTGCGAGACATTTTAAAATTACCTAAACTTCAAAAAAATGGCACGGCAAAAATGTATAAATGTAAGTACTTTAGATTTTTTTTGTGATTTTTGAATTTTATAATTATATTTTTTATAATCATATTTTATCATTTCAACGGCACCGACTCTAGTGTCCGAAATCTCAGCCGTTGCTGTTGAGTGCACTATAAGTGAGTGCACTATATTGGGGTAGGGAGTAGGGCACAGGGAGCGATTTCGGACACAACCAATGAGTCTTACAGTCTTACAGTCTTACATTATGACAGAAGGCAACATGGCTGCCTTACATTGCACCATCAGTCTTTGGCAGTGGCTTCGTGGCCTGACAATCAGCATCACTCCCATCCCGCTCATATCACTCCCTGGCTTTATGGCTCTTAGAGGGCTCTTTAATCAGATTAAGGTCCTTTAATCAGATTACATCCTGCTACCCATGGCCTCCCAGTTTATCAGCGGTCAATACTCCAAGCCTGCCTGACGTCTTCCCATCCTGCACACAGCGTGATGCTGCATCAGCTGTCGCGTATCGCCAAGTCATGATCCACCGCACGCTCTGCGGGCGCAGTGTGTCGTTCCTATTTTTTCTAGGTACCATAAGGTTATTGGCAGAGACGGCAAGTAACAAAGTACAAAGTAATGTACTTAAGTACAAGTATTTATTTCTCTGACACTTTCGTCTTGTACTCAGTACATTTCCAACACTAGTACCAGTGCTTTCTTCTCCTTACTTTCTGAAACCAAACTTGTTATTTTCTATAGACGATATAAATATACTCTATTTGTGGAACGACACTGATCTACGAGAACTATTAACATTAGGTAATGCAGTCTAATGTAAACACCACTGCATACATGTGAGATCTAGTACACTAACACGACAAGCTAAGAAATTATTATCTCCTGATTTTTATTCTTACTTTCAAGTACATTCAAAAGCCTGTACTCTTTACTTTCAAAAATACTTTTGCGTATATTTCAGAGCTCACGTTGATTTACGTAGATATTTAGATCAGTACTTTGTAATCTTACTCAAGTTGCTTTTGTTATAATGTATTTTACTTTTACTAAAGTAAGAGATCTGGGTCTTCTCTGGTCATTAGTCTGATCTCTCCACGAGGCCTGAGAAATGACCTTGTTTTCTATAGAACAAATGTTATAATAAAACACGGCCGTGTGGACGTCATTTAACTTGGTGGAGGAAGTTGAGCAGGAAAAGAACAGAGTAATGTAACAACAAAGTGGTAACAGATGATTTGATAGAGAAGCTGTGCATGTTCTTATTGTACACTCTAATAACCACCATCACAGAGTTTCCCTGGCAGTGGATTGGCTCGCACCAAGTCTCTTCCTCTCAAGCTTTCTGAATGTTTCCCACCAGGTGACCAACATGTCAGATGAGCTGGCCTTGCTGGAGCGCTGCCTGAAGGAGGCGGAGACAGGAAGTGAGACACAGGAAGTGGTTTGTCTCCCGGACGCCATCAACAACACTGAGACAGCAATTCAGTCCCTGATGGACTCACTGAGGGTGCAGGACTTTGCATCTGCTCTTAACCAGGTCAAACTTTTCAGGTAGGCAAGCTAAACACAACTGGGTTTAATTCCTCTTTTTGGGCACGTATTCCCAGGATGTAATTATACTATTTGGTAACAGTGGCGGACGCTGGACTTTTAAGGAGGGGAAGCCCAATTTGTTGTCCTGCATCATAAAACGTGTCTATTTATACGTAACCCTCCGTTCGTTTTCCAGAAAATGGTCAGTGAGCCTGTCGTACCATCTTGGTGTCTTTTTCAAGGACTTGACCAGTGTTCGCTCAATGGCCAGCAGAGCTAGGCTCTACACCTGCAGATGTAGCTCCAATCATTGCCACTAAAGACAGTTTGTGCCACTGAGGCATTGCACTGTCCAACTCCATGTCTTTCAGGATCAGCAAGAATTAACACAGCTTTCTCCTGTTGCCCTGCAAGTCCTGGTTTGAATAAAGGACTTGAGGTTCAGACCTCAGTCTCCCTGAATCAAAGTACTGACCATAACTTTTCAGTACACTCTGAAACGCCTGCTCTGGAAACACTCATCAAATCATCAATTTCAAAGTGTGTGTGTGTGTGTGAAGAAGCAAGTCAAAAATAACTAAGTAACTACGTTAGAGTAACTATATTAGTTTTTTTTAATCCATTACGTTACCCAAACTAATAATCAGACTAAAGTTACTACTGCACAAAAAACATTGGGTACTTTGTTCCATACCACTCCTCATTTACCTTCAATGTATTTTATTTCAATTTGTTTCAATAATGTTATACAATTTTTGTTCTCTGCATATGTGACATGAAGTTTAAAACTGGCTTTCAATTTCACCATTAAAAGTAAAACGTGATTTGGCATTATGCAGCTTGTCCTGACATTTATGAAAATTAACTAAAAATAACTAAGTCAAAAGGAACGAGTTAAAACTGTAACAGTAGTGGAAATAAAAGACTAACCACTGCAAACTAATTGGGGACAAATAGAATAACACTAGCAATTTTAGCAATAGCATGGAATAGGAGAAGTGAGAAAGAACGAATGAATGAAAGTCCGAGAAGGAATTTACGACATGAAGGGAAAAGGAACGTTACCACCAGAGTTTCAAAGCGACCAACTCGCAAGGAATAACACAGTGGAACTATAATGTGAGGATTGAGCCTTGACTCCCGTGAGGCAAGCGATATGGGATCAAAATATGGCTTTGTGCAACAACCGCACGACCGGCAGAATTATTATCACGCCGAGTGGTGGCCACCGGTCGGGTGCGTCTCTTGAGTGTGGACGGCTGAACGCAAGCAACTGTAGACTACAGACACTGTGATTCGCTCAATTCGCTATCAATCAAACGGAATCTGTGTCCACCCGACACAATGTCACGCCCATTCCTAATTTCCCCATGTAAGTTAATGCCAGAAGCTGCCGGGCATCCGGGCGGGGGCAAAATTCAGCTGTTAAACCAATCGCGGTGCAGTTTCAACATGTCTCTTTTACGTTCAGCTACCAGTTCATGCTTTCCCATTGAAGCCCCATTGACGCAGCGCAGTCCGGGGGCGTGACAATGCATATCATTTATGCATTTCACCGTATAAGTTCAGCTGAGCTGGTTACAGCCCACTCCTCCAGCGCTGACACAGAGCGCCACGGAGAGAATGAGAAGAAAAGGGAATAAAGTTGTATCAGTTAGTGATAAAAATAGTGCACTGTAGCACATATTTAGTTAATGACGTGTACACACAACAAACAGTAAATTTGACCATTTATTTTTCTGACATGTTAGGGGAAGCTGGGCTTCCCTTGCAGTAAAGCAATCGCCCCTGTTTGGTAATATTGGGAGCATTCAATGTTTAATCCAGTTAATCGCAACATTTCACAGAGTGAAGATGCACTGCTTATGTTTATGGGGGCTTGTTCATCAATGTCCAACCCCTCTTGGCATCAATTTGCCTAAGCTGGTTTTATACCCTTCCTTGATTCAGCTCGAGTCCAGGTTCAGTTCATTCTGCCCAACACCCGAGGGCGTGGCACTCTCATGTTTCATCACACAGAGCCAACTCAAATTGAAATGACTGAGTTTAAATGGTCGGTTGATGATTGAATTGAAGTCATGTGATGTTTATTTGATGTCTCCTCTCGCAGGTCACTGTGGCCCAACGACATCTTCGGCAGCGCGACGGACGACGCGGTTCACACTCTGCTCCACATCTACTTCCGGCACCAGACGCTGGGCCAGACCGGCTGCCTGGCGGTGCTGGGGTCTGGAGGAGACCTGTCGCAGGCCAGCGGCCGCCTCATGGAGCTCAACCTGCAGATCCGCCAGGCGCTCAGTCACGCCCAAGGCCCCGCCCGCCTAACGCGGCCTTCGATGGTCAGCGTCGGACTGTGACGCTCATCGAGCGCACAAGACTTGACCGGCACCCGTTTCGACGGCCGCGTGACCCCGGATATGGATGTTTTGGGAGCATCGGTTTCCTCGAGGCTGATGATCATTTAACGGGCGACGGCACAGAACGGCACGCGACCAGCACAAGCACTTTGCATCGCCAGCGTACACACAGATCCAGCTTCTTTCTGGACGTGTCCACAGTGGGAGGCTTGCTTCTAATTGGACAAGGGAAGAACAGAGGTTTATGGTTGGATAATGTGAGACTTGCACCTTTTTAAGGGCTAATGGACATGTTTTGAAGAGTGCCGTAGGTGGAGAGGGAGGGACAGTGGTACCGACACGCCCGCGTCCTCCCTCTCAACTTGCACACTCTGCAATAAGAGGGTCGGAGCAGCTGACTCCGCAAAGCATTATTTTTGTTCCTAATCTCCACGCTTTTCAGCAGATTTGGTACAGAGTGTGAGTTTAAAGTGAATGGTGAGAGAGACCAACGGGACACCGACCCTCGACGTTTAAAGAGAAGCATGCTTGAAAGAGAAAGCACTGCAAGAGTATTTTTTTGGAGAGAATTATATTTTTTAAGGAGTGTGACATGATCCTCGGTTGTAAATGTTTGGGGGTATTTAACCTTTAACCTTCACTGGGAGAGGAGGGCGGGGGGTTGTTATCTGACTTTAACCAAAAGGAAATGGCTGCCTTTGTAGAGACTGTGCGGTGGGATCGGACTGCCCAGGTATACGCGGCACTTCTACCCAAAACTTTGCATTTAATTGCACACGAGTGCAGAGCGGCTCCCGCTGAGCTGCGCGGGCAGCGTAACTTATTGTACTCTGTATATATTTTAGGTGTATAGTGTCAAAGCAGTATTTTTTTTTTCTTTGTGTAATATGCACTGTTAACCAGAGTGGGCTTGGATATGCCTGCTTTTAAGAGAGTCCTGTTGGCCAAACTCTGGCTTGCTTGTAGACAGGGGTCTATTTTTGCGGGGAAGGGGAGGGGTCTGACCACGCCCTGAGTCCTATGCATTCCTTTTTCCTCAGTGATCCTTCCCCCACCCTTTCTGCTGCCCTACCATACCCACTCCCGGGTATGGTAGGGGGCGCTCCTGGCACATGTTAAACAATCACTGTAGTCTCCAGAGCTTCTTGGCTTGCCTGCTACGTTTAAAAAAAAAAGCTGATATTTACCTCCAACGACCACTATAGTCGCACCTCACAGCAGCCTTTCATTGGGATGAATAAAAGTGATCCAGTTAATAGCTGAGTATTTCTTTCACTGGTTCATCAGCGTGATGTGGAATGAGGTTACGTTTCCAACTTGGATTAGAAAATGTACTTAATGTACAAATTAAAGCCATTGTAACAGGTTTATCAATCAATGTTCTGAAATAGTCCCGTAGCAAACATTAAACAATACTAGGACTGACCCTATCCCAATTGGGAAATGATGTTCATTTAGTAGGAGTATCAGAGATAGATGTTCATTCAGCAGTCCCGGCTCCCACACAACATTCAGGTGAGTAATAAATGTCAATTCCAAGTATTTTATTTAACGTGAATATATTTGTGGGTGGGACAAACCGGGATGATGGTCCACCTACTGGCTACGTGCACACAGCTGAAATGCTGTATTTACACGCATCTCAGTGGCCTGAAAATGTTCCAATTGGATGATGTAAGCAGTTTATACGGAGGTTCAAGTCGGAGCTTAGTTCTGCACTTTGACGAGTCTGACTTGAGTCAGGCCCAGACGCCATATTAACTGCACGTGTCACGGAACGTTTTCCCTGACACTCGTATAAACGGCCCTCCAAGAAGAGGCAATCTTGTCAGCAGCACTCTATGAATATCCCAAGTCTCAGTGGACTGGTTTGAAAAGACAAGATGCACACCGTAGCTGTGGTCCCAAGGGTTGTGGGCAGTCTCATTTTAGTAATGGCCGTGCACATAGCATCCTTGAATTTGTCTTAATCTGCAAACGCCCGGAGGGCAATCAAGTAAATTGCTCATCAGTAACATGATTTGTAAGGCCACTCAAGACTGCAATGGATCAATAAACTAGTGTAACCTTTCCAACCTTGAAGGTTAGAAGTCATTACTTTAACCCCTTACTTTGTAAAACAAAATGGATTAAAGTTGATTTTGTTTCAGGGATTGGGGCAGTGAATTACCCGGTAAAAAGTATTAATGTGTATGCAGCACAAAGGCACTCCATTTGAATTTCATAAAGATGATACAACTCATGTATGTCAAATAACTGCAATCCATATTCCTTTTTTTTTTTAATTGAGTTGTAAGGGGTTCGTGTGATCATGGACCAGACTCCAGACACATGCCTTGCTTGTTTTATTCAAACAAATTCAGGAGCGAATCCTGACAAAGAAAAAGAAACGAACTGAGGAAGCTGCTCTGTGCGGGTTCTAGATTATGTACTTAAAGCTGAAGGTGCTGTCGCAGGACAGGCGCTTCCCTCTACAGCGGCCGCACAGGTCCTGCCGATGAGGCCGCTTCGGATCCACGTGACGTTCAGTCAGGGCACACGAACAGCGAGACTTGCTGCAGCGCTGCAACGGAAAGGACAGTCAGCGGAGTATGGACAGTCGGTGGCGACTGTCGGGAGCTCATTTTAACTTTAACCAAAGGAGGACGACTGACAGTTTAATTGAAACTCCAAATGTTATACAGAAGTCTTTATTAGGATGTAGAAACTAATTGTTTGGGATGAATATTTTAAACAGATACATGGTGCTGGGATCAATGTATACACACTTTTGTTCCTCTGAAACCGCACTTAAATGACATGCTTCCATCACAGGGTGGAGTGTAGACAGAAGGAAGTCATCCACATACTGGTCCAAGCCTCGACATGTCAGAAAACCAGTGAAACTCATTACATTTTAAACTGTCCCATGGCCATTAGCCCCTGATCTACCAAATGGAACGTTTGTTAAATTGTATATTTCCCCTCCATGAATAGTGAACAGTTTATGAAACTTGAATTCCATTTAACAAGACAGTAAAATGCATTCCTCACATGGCATGTGATGTCCTCCACACGGTAGGGATTGAATTCCTTTTGGCATTTTCTGCAGAATTGTTTGAAATACACCTGGACAGAGAGAACAGACAGCAGGTTAACTCTTTTGGTCTTTGTGCGTTTTTCCAGTTCATTTGAGCTGTGATCATGCTCATGGGAGTAAGAAGATTTTTCACTGACATTTGATATCGCAAGGATTTTTCTAAAGACTTCATCGTGCCGACCACCTCAAGTCGTAAAGTGCCTCAGGGTCAAGATGGGAAGAATATCCGATCAAACAGCTCCTGTTCCGTTAAAAATGAATCCCGACATTTCTTCTTCATGGCTCTTAGACTCGGGATGCAGCTTTGCTTAGCTTATCTTATCCCTATGGACCCAAATAGGTGTGAACTCTGAAGCGAAAATCAAAATGTGGGGATTTGTAGTTTACCTATTTGGGTCCATGGAGTTAATCTATGCCAAGAAGGCACTGCTGCATACGAGTGAGTGCAGGCTCAGATGTAGCGCCATGTCTTTCCAGTACTTGTATTTAGGTGTCCTAACAGACTTGTATGAGGGGACTATTTCAATGGCCTCCAACAGTAGGAATGAAAAACGCAGCCGTCACCCATTTACTCTGGTAGTTCAGGATATGGTGGTTCACACACTCAATTCAACAATTATAGACTTCATTTTGGTTCGATTAGCAGTGTTACCTTACTGGGGCGTGCGCGCCTACAGTCAAATGTGTACAAAGGAAATTAGAGAACTGAGCCTTTGGAATGATAGTACTGGAAAGTGCACTAAGAAACATTTTAAACCAATATGAAATTAATTGGAGGGGAAGAGATTACCTTGTTGGTGCCCTGGACACACCATACATAGGCACTTTCCCACCGCAGGTTGCAGGCTCGGCAGTGGTAGTAGCCGTACTTCTGTTCTAGAAACTGCAATGAAAAGACAACTTTCATTTCTTGGCAGGAAATTAAAACACCAAACAGCAACATACACTTCTTGGAATTTAGAATTTATCCCGAGAATCTCATAAAAAGAAGATTATGAGGTTTGTAACAAACTGCTGCTATTGTGGTTTGAACTTTGTCTTCGGGCGGCTCCCGTCAGGGGTCGCCACAGCGGTCTCTGTCCTCCACATCGCCCTCCTCTCCTTCCCTGGCAGCGCCATCTCCAGCATCCTCCTCCCGATGTATCCCACTTCCCTTCTCCCCACGTGCCCGTACCATCCGTCTGGCCTCCCTCACTTTTTGGCCAAGCTCATGCACTAGTGCGCTTCTTGAGCTTGTCCATCCTTTTCTCAGAGCCCCCTCATCCTTTTCAGCTCGGCCACCGGTGAGTGCCACTGTTTCCAATCCACACAGCATGGCTGGTCTCACGACTGTGCAGTCACTGGTACCCTTCTGTCCCAGATCACTCCAGTTGTCCTTCTCCGCAACATCCAGCCTACACGCTCTTCTTCAACTCCCTGCCACAGTCTCCATTGCTCTGCACAGTCGACCCCAAGTATTTGAACTCATCCACTTTGGCTACCTCTTCCCTCCCATTTACACACATGTACTCTGTCTCCTGCAGATTGCGATGTCTTCTGCAAACATCATGGTCCATGGGGCCTCCTGCCTGACCTCATCCGTGCAACATGCACGATAGCATAATTCAAATGACGGGTCCGCGTTGCCCAAGTGGTTATGGACACTGCACCTAACGCAACCCCATTCATGTTAGTGGCGCTGTGTCTGACGCAGCGCAGCGTCCGCAGTGTCGCGAGTTCGACTGCGCTCGTCGACTTGTCTGCAATGTCTACCCCCGATCTCTTCAACCCAGTTTCCGACTAATCTTATCCAATAAAGATGGAAAAACAGCGCCAACGCCAGAAAAAATAACTTAAAAATGAAAATAAAATAGTGTGTATACGCTTTAATGACAAGTCGTTTGCTATAGGTCCATGTCATGATTATGCCATTTTCTGGGATATAGTCATTCCAAAGGTAGGAGTGGCATATATATGTATGAATATGTTTAGATTATTAAAGTAGTTCATCCTTTTCATACAGGAAATAAAGAATAAAGTAATGTTAAAAATTAAAATAAAATAGCGTGTATTAAAGACATGTCGTTTGCTACAGGTCGACGTCATGATTACACCATTTTCTGGGATATAGCAATTCCAAAAGTAGCATATATATGTATGAATATGTTTAGATTATTAAAGTAGTTCATCCTTTTCATACAGGGAATAAAGAACAAAGTAATACAATGAACTCCACTTTAGTTTATCAGTAGCTTAGGTCAGTAGTACGCTCTCAAGCGGACACCTTAGGCTCTGTGCTCAGCATGTTGTACCACATGATGGAGGCCCATCCACAGGCAAGCTGGCTCACGTTGGATATGACCACCACTGGTAGAGAGACAGCCTGATCAACACACACACACACACACGCACACACGCACACACACACACACACACACACACACACACACACACACACACGCGCGCGCGTTAACAAACTCTGTCCTTGACCTAAGAATATATTTTTTACTAGCTACAAAGATTGTACCAAATAAATCATAATACATTGTGAACAGTTTCTTTCAATTTCACATGAAATCGAGTTGAAAAGAATTGTCAATACCCTTACAAAAAACCCCAACCTTTTTAGACAAATTCCCCCGTGACTCATTACAAGTCTACCAACACCCCCTAGTGGGGCCCCCAAGCAAGTTACAAGTTACAAACAATGCACCGTTTCAATAAATAATAACAAATTGTTATTCTTTCAATTTCTCATGAAATCAAGTGGAAAGTAATGTTCAATTAACTTACAAAAAAGCATTTTTTTAACAAATTATGCCTTGACCTCCATTATAAATCTACCAACACCCCCTAGTGGGGTCCCCAAGCAAGTTACAAGTTACAAACAATGCACCGTTTCACTAAATAATAACACATTTTGAACGGTTATTCTTTCAATTTCACATGAAATCGAGTGAAAAGTAATTGTCAATTAACTTACAAAAAAATATATATATTTTTTTTGTTTAACAAATTACGCCTTGACCTTCATTATAAGTTTACTAACACCCCTGAGTGGGGTCCCCAAGCAAGTTACAAGTTACGAACAATGTACCGTTTCAATCAGGGCTTTGAACCGGTTCAAGGATCGAAAACGAAAACCGGGAACTTTTAGTATTTTCCAGGGAACAGAAACGAAACCGGAAACGTTATTATTTTTTATGTTCCGGAACAGGAACACTCGTTTAAAAATAATGGTAACCGGTTAATACCGGTTTTATTTCGTTCCTCAAAGGAGTGCACTTGAGGATAACTTCAGAAATAAAACAGTATTTATAAAA
>OMKY01248317.1:0-16991 GCA_900302395.1 Bregmaceros cantori | reverse complement strand
TAGACACCAAAATTATGAATCTGAATTTAATTAGATTAATAATTTAACACCAATAATAACACTGTGGTACCAACACCAGGTGGCTTATTGTGTGTGTGTGTGTGTGTGTGTGTTTGTGTGTGTGTGTGTGTGTGTGTGTGTGTGTGTGTGTGTGTGTGTGTGTGTGTGTGTGTGTGTGTGTGTGTGTGTGTGTGTGTGTGTGTGTGTGTGTGCACAACACATACATAACATCTACTCATAGGTGTTTTAATGTAGAGTAAATCTACTACTATGTGAAAGTAACATGTTACAATGTTGTTACTAATTGATTATACTGAGAGAGGTAGATAGATAGGTAGATACGTTGGTAAGATAGATGGGTGGATGGATAGTTAGATAGATAGCTAGATAGATAGATAGATAGATAGATAGATAGATAGATAGATAGATAGATAGATACTCAATTCACCCCATGGTAAAATTACAAATTCCTATGAAACATGAATTTCACTCGAGACCGTTCGTCCACGAACGACACATCGTGATCGCACCGTTCACTTTAACGTTGTTTTTGTTATGGGGATTCCTCGCATTTGAACTTCAGGTCAGAAGGACCAATCAAGCAACACCGCGTTTCACTTCTTATATGAATAGAAACGGTCGATCCGCCCAGTTCCGTGTTGTTTGGTGCTATATTATCCTCGGATTAGCTTCATCATTACAATACTTTACAAGATCTTCGCTCGTAGCGGGGCTGCTGTCTTCAATTTGCAAGGCAGATGGACTGTCACCCCGGCCGGGCGTGGTCTGCTCCGACCAGTGCAGACAACTTGACCAGACGGGCAAAATTCCTCGATCGCAACGAATGGCACAATGTTCACCGTTTTAGAATAAACAAATTAGTGCACACAGTAATGTAGTCTTTTCGTTTCACGTTTGTCCACAAGACGCGCCCTGTGTATTTCTATACGAGTGACGCCTCTCGCTCTTAACCATAAAAAGGTTCACTCCGACAAGCGGTATAAATACATGGTACGTCGTTTAGTAAACATCATTAGAACCACTGGAAAACTTACCAAGGTCCGCGTTCTTCTCGTCCATGTTTTCTCCGTCTCCAGGGTCCACAGGTCCGCGCAGGCAGCCCGCTCATATAGACCACGCCTATCCTTCGTTAAGCCAGCTATGTGCATTGCATTCTTTCATTTTTTTGTGGTAGGCTGCAGTAAATACATTATCTAAACGCCACCGCATATCATGTAAAATCTCCAACAGCCATGTCTCTGTAGCGCAATCCATCCAAACGCCAGAATCATGTGTTTCTAATGGAAACAGTATTCTTTCTAGAAGTTTGCTTAACTCATTCTTTGACCGCCATTTTTCAGAGCAGAACACCCCATAGTGCCATTCTAAGCTCTTGAGCATGTGTGACTCACTTTTTCCAAGAGTCACACAACATGTGTTATGACTATGTAATAACCAAGCATACTGCATTTTTTTAAGTTAAAGGTGTCCCAAATAAGAATCCACCGATTGCCCTTCAAATAAGCCCCCTGCTTTTCTATATTTCATCATTCATTTTGACCACCCCAATGGTAAATTCAATGTTTGATGCTGTTGTCCATGCAGGTTTAGGATGACACTCCCCAATGTTCAATAATATTGTGTTTGCTATCATGTTAAATGATACATTAGTAGCTTTCATTTGAATCCAGTTATGAACGTTTCTGGCGTTTTAACCCCATGGTGCCTAGGAAAACCATGGATACAAAAATAACATAGTGTATACTGACTTGACTGTGAGTTTCAGAAAATGTATCTGGGGAATTATATTGAGCCTGTGACTGAGAGGACACCCCTATGTTAGGAAATCCCTAAATTCCCGAAATCGCTATTTTCAGAAAAATCACGGGTCGTTTAGTGGTTAGGGAAGGGGTAAGGATTAGGGGGAGTTACAGGTCGTTTAGGGGTTAGGATAGATGTTTAGGGAACATATATGTAACCGTCACTCACTAGCAGAGATGGCAAGTAACGAAGTACAAATACTTAGGTACTGTACTGTACTTAAGTATCTGTACTTTTAGAAGTACGTTTCTCTCTGATGACTTTTTACTTCTACTCAGTAGATTTTTAACAAAAAATCTTTTACTCCTTACTTTTCCCAAAAGAGGATTGTTACTTTTTTGGGCGTTTTTTTCAAGAGTTGGGCCTATGAGGATGATTTGAGGATGTCTCAAATGTTCACTTCAATGTGCGGCAGTGGGATTTATGAACCTTAAGTAAAGTAAGTTAGGCTAGGTTTATAGCAATTTATTCAAATATTCAAACAATGTAAAAGCATTGAAAAAATGCATTTAATATACAAATGTATACTTTTACTTTGTACTTTATACTTTCAAAAATACTTTTGAGTACATTTTAGAGCCTGTACTTTTTACTTTCAAAAATAGTTTTTGAGTACGCTTCTGAATCTCACTTCTTTACTCTACTCGAGTAGACATTTGGATCAGCACTTTGTAGTCTTACTCAAGTTGTTTTTTTACAAATGTATTTTACTCTTACTCAAGTAAGAAATGTGGGTACTTTTGCCATCTCTGCTGACTAGGAAGTTACTGTAGACAAGAAGACAAAACACATTCTGACACTCTAATGGTGTCCATCTTCTCAAGTAAAGGCAAGCTAGGCTAGCTATCTACTTAGATTATCCACAGATGAGTTCGCTACGTATTACAAGCTAGTAAACATTAGTTAATTATTGCAATCCATGAATTTACCAGACTATATACAGTATGTACCAGACTGTACATCTACAGGCTGGACAGTCTGTCCGTTCCACGCATTGCCGCCTTCATACCTCTGAACGTCTTTTACGTTACGTGTGCAACAACAGCTATTTATGGTCCTCATTGAACAGTCTTGTTTTAAACCTCTCAAAGACCAAATAAATTATATTTGACTTTTAACACATCTGCGCCCCCCCCCCCCAATCTCTGGGCATTAATGACCATCCTGTTGACAGGGTTGACAGCTTTAAGCTGTCAATCCTTACCGCAAAAAATATCTGTACTTCTACACCTTACTTTTACCAAAACAGGCTTGTTACTTTTTTCATTTTTTTGCACATTGGCGGGGTAGGATAATATGAATGAGTCAGTAGAGGGTAGTAATGCAGCGAGTACAGTCCCAGTTAATACGTTGTTTTCGTTTGGTCCCGACATATAAGCTAAATTAGGCTAGGTTGTTAGTAATTTATTCAAACAATATCATTGGCACTTGGAAAAAAATGCATTTTTATATACAATTTTATTTTAGGACCATGTAGTTCGTACTTTCAAAAATATTGTTTAGTACATTTTAGAACCTGTACTTTCAAAAATACTCTTTGAATACTTGTAGCCTGTACTTCACTCCAGTAGATATTTGGATCAGTAATTTGAAGTCTTACTCAAATTGTTTTCTTTTTACTAATGTAAAAACCCTAACCCTGGCCTAACCGAATGGGGCGACCGTGTTCACCCCAGTTGCTCAACAGCGACACCCAACGGCTGCCTCCATAATACATGCCAATGCCGACTCTTCACACGTCTATACTCTTTGCGGAGTGAACGTCGCGCATACATCACTTCCGTAGCGACGGCAGACCCGAAGCTAAACACAAAACACAGGCGGCAATCGCGGCTCTCGTCGCGGATCACTCGCAGACATGGTGAGCTTCATGTACCAGTTGTTCGTATATCTTAACGTGTGGAAGTGTTTTAAGTCGCATCGGTGCTCGAGTAGCGTGGCAAGCCGTGCAACGTAACGTTCCACCCGATGCTAACACTGGGCGCTGCTGTGTCGTTAGGGCGTTGTCAACAAATGGACATCAATAGTCATTTAAGATGCACATATTTGAGTAAGAATACACGAAACAAGTCATAAACAGTAATAACACCATCAATAGTGCTACATTTTGGTGTGCTCGTGATTTTGTCGAGGTGGATTGTTGGGACGTCATCTTTTGATGATGCTGGCTGCCGCTTAGCCACTCTCACCCGACGTGAGGATTTAAGGCCAGTTTTCAAAAATATTACGTTATATATTATGTAAAAAATGTATTTGTCTCCTCAACATCCCCGTGTTCATATTTTTTTTCAAAATGTTACAATACAACACAATTGTTATGAGTTTGTGTCAAAATAAGTAATTTAATTGGTGTGCATTTGTTGATTTTTTTTTTTTTTTTTAAGGAGAAGCAAATATTTCTAGTTGTGTTGCTGTGAATATTTTGGGCATTAAAACATCAACTTTGATCTCTTCCCCCTTCAAACTTCAAACCTTATTTATTTGTATAGCACTTTTCATGCAGAGCAACACAAAGTGCTTTACAGAGACAGAACAATGAACCCACAGCCTCCCAAATCAAACACACTCGCATACACACACACAGACACACATGGAAACACATACAGTGGGCTGATGTACCGATGACGGTAACATCCTAGTTATAAGCTAGATCAAAGAGATGTGTCTTGAGCTTTTTCTTAAAAACATCGACAGTCTCCACGGCCCTGAGGGCCTCCGGCAGACCATTCCATAGCCGAGGGCCATAGAAGCTAAATGCGGCCTCTCCATGCGATTTGGAGTTAACTCGTGGAACTACTAAGAGCCCTGTGCCGCTGGACCTCAGGTTCCGCATTCAGTCATTTGTTTTCATCCAGCAAATAGTCTCATGGAAAGGTTTCAACTATTTCCCTCAATCTTTTTGCCATGACGGTGTGTGAGAGATGAGAAATGTTGCAACAAAAATGGGTTTGTTTGGAGCCTATTGTGTTAGCGAGCTACCGAGCCAAAATGTGTACTTAATTTGCAGGATTTTCTGTATAAAGTGCATCATTGTTTAAATGGCTTTACAGGTATAGTGAATAACAGTGATGCATGACGCTCTATTCGAAAACGTATTTTCTCTATTGAAATGGAACCCCCAAATTTGGGCTTGGTTGCAGAAAAGCGAGCCGGTGGTGCTGCTCGAGTTCTATAACCACTCTGCCACCACGTGCGCCAGAGATGCAGACTTAAGTCAAAAGACTCGACTCGCGAGTCACTCGAGTCAAAGAGCCAAAAATGGGACTCGAGACGGACTCGCGCCCTAAAGACTCGACTCGGGAAGTCAATGACTCTCGATTTTCGACAAATATTTGACGAGTCTTTCCCTCTTTTTCGGCTTTAAAAAAATCCATTCTTTTCCGCTTCCTTTCCATCCTTATTCATAATCATTGCATTGCTATATAAACCTGTATCACATTAGCTAACTTTGAACTAACCATTCTGTGTGCGATATATGCATGTAGTCAAATCTAGTTCTGCATTCAATTCCAAGCTTTTAGAGCTACATCTTTCAAGATGACTCGAGACTCGACTCGCACTCGTACCCCAAAGACTCGGACTCAACCCCCTAAAGACTAGGACTCGACTCGGACTCGACCCCTAAAGACTCAGACTCAACTCGCAATCGTACCCTAAAGACTCGGACTTGTGAGTTCGAGACTCGTGTACATCTGTGACGTGCGCCCACGGGAAGAATTCCTCTAATAAAACAGCAACGTAGCCAAACAGATGTGTTGCTACATGTCTGCAATATCTGCTCATCTCCCTGACGGTCGGTCCCCCACATCCTCATCCTCCCTCCTCCATCTTCTAGGCCGGCCAAGATAGCAGAGGGGACCCTGCAGCTTATAACCGACAGCAGTCTCAACGGTGCCGTCATGAAGATCACATGTTCCAAGGGGATCCACTTCCACACGTATGAGCCTCCATCAGCCTGAGCCTACACCGAAGGGACGAAGCAGCTGCCCAGATCATCACACACAACACATGCTAGGGGTGGGGAAAGCATTCCGTGATACACACAGACTGTATAGAAGTAGACGCAGCGTGCGTGACGTCACCCCCATTGCCGTGAATGAACTTGGATCGTTCTCTCCCGCGTGGGGGTTAGGGGCTCTGCCATGTTGAGAAAGTACCAAAAATTGAATAACACCAAATCTGGCGCGTTTGTAAAATGATGACCTCCCTCACACAATTTACATGGGGTATACCCAGCAATATAAATTAAAACCATAGACTGTATATGAAGTAGACGCAGCGTGCATGACGTCATCCCACTGCTTTCATCAAATTCGGGTTGAAGCCGCTGACTGAGCGGTGCCATTGTTGAAAGTACCCGCATATCCGGGAAAAGGAGAGATAGAGTACCGGTGGTACTGTCCGCTAGGGGCGCCAACGACAGAGTCAGAATCAATGGGATCCTATGGGAGCTGAAATAAAAAATATTAACGCGTTTGTGAAGTTATGAGCCCCTCACACAAATATCCCGGCGA
Organism: Bregmaceros cantori; assembly: GCA_900302395.1. Lineage (NCBI taxonomy): Eukaryota > Metazoa > Chordata > Actinopteri > Gadiformes > Bregmacerotidae > Bregmaceros > Bregmaceros cantori. Next base: position 10,656 of record OMKY01248317.1, on the reverse strand, counting down.
TATACATTAAAAAAATCAATTAGCAAAGATCTGTAAATAGGTTAAAACAGGCTGCTAAGATTGGAATATTTGCATTGGAATTCCCATAGGCCTCGGTTTTAGGAGACTAGGCTCCGCCCATACCAACCCGGAAGTAGGCACGGACATCAAAACGAACGTGGTGTCTATTTTTATATACAGTCTATGATTAAAACCAAAATTTGGTGTTAAATAGGTTAAAACAGGCTGCTAAAATTGCAATTTTGTAAGGGAATTTCCCTAGGGTCTGTTTTGAGTCCAGACGTGCCCACCCGAGGCGAGAACCAATGCAGAAGTAAGCTTCAACCACTGGCTGTACTGTTTACAGTCTATGGTGGTACATCACAACAGAGAATTAAAAAGGTCAAAAAGGTCACGCAGTATAAATATTGAAAAGAGACTTCCTGGCACTCCACTGTCAATACCTATTCCAAACCAGCCACCAGCGTGGGTGGTTTGGACTAGGGCTGCAAATAACGATTATTTTGATAATCGATTAATCAGCCATTTTTACTGGCGATTAATCGATTAATTGGTTAATTTTTCCTTTAAAATTATAACAATTATTAGCATTAATTATGATTATGAAACATTATTCAAAGTTTGCAATGTTAATAGTACAAACTTTTTGCTGTTTCTCCATCTCCATTTTATAGTAATAGCATGAAAGAGCCTACTCTTACAGGCTAAATTATAACATATTGGGCTTTCACGCAAGCTTACGCGTTGTCTTTATTGTGTCAGTGCCTTGACACTGGAAAAATTGAATTGGGAACAACATCTATTCAACACCTTTGAGCAAACAATAGGCCAAACCATGAAACGATTAATCTCTGCCGATTAATCGATTATCAAATTAGTTGGCGATTATTTCAATAATCGATTATCATCGATTCATCGATTCATCGATTCATCGATTGCAGCTCTAGTTTGGACATCCGCCTTGTTTAAATGGCCGGACCTTGCAACAGCTGGAACAGGTTAGGGATCTTCACACTCCCGTTACTGATATCTTTCACCACACTCAAAGTCTCACAGACACAATTTTCCCCCGAACTGCCCCACCATCTCCCCCATGGCCTGTCTGTTGCGCAAATGTTACGCAACCCTTTCCCGATTCTGAATGGTGTTAGATTACTAATCAAAGTCACTTAGTTACCTACGTCACTGTATGTGCCACACTAAGAATTAGTGGGACTTGTATAATGTTTTGGAAATTAGTTCAATTAGTTCAGGGACCAGAAATGGCCACTTCATGCGAAGATTCTAAATTAACCAGAAAAATATGTATTTTTTCCATGCCACACATATATGCAGAACCAACTGGCTGGTAGGAGCAGAAATGGCCTAGGGCTGTACGATTTTGCCGAAAAATAAAATCCCGATGTTCGAATCCCGAAAAAGTCAAAATATATCGAAACTAGAAGTTTCATATTTCAAACTTTGCAAACGGTGTTCATTTTTGGAATTAAGTAGAGACACCTCACCCTTTGGCTTAGGATTAATACAATTATCAATTTATATACATTTTATTCACCCATATAACTTGAAAACAGACCAGGAAAACCAGAGGAAATCCAATTTGACGATTTCACTTTATCCAAAATCCTCTGAACTAAATAATCAATTTTTATTTCAAATCGTTTTTTTGCAGAGCCCTAAAATGGCCTATTTATACGAATATTCTACTAAAAAATCAATTCTGATGCCAAGATGATCAATTATTATGCAAATATTACAAAACTATATTGGAAAAAGTGTTGTTGCTTCTTCAAGACATGGTTGGTATGATGGCTTATCACTTCCACACAGCAGTGTCGGAACATAACTCACTTTTAAAGAAAGCAGTATGCAGGAATGTAAGTGTTTTGCTGAATAATTGGACTTGTTCTGTCCACACATACACCAAATGTTCAATCTGAACACCAAATGTTTAATCATTGGCATTTCAGGTCTTTTAGGAAATGCACAGCAAAAGAACTAGAAGTTATTTCAATTTCTATTTCAATTTCTATTACATGAGATGATGAGACATTTCTATATATGGAGTTGTATTTGTTGGTAATTCATCAATATTTATGCAAATCTGTGAGCGGGGTAGATGATGGTTAATTGGTCACAGAGCGAGCTGTAGTAAGCGTATTTTATGGTGAGTTTTGTGTGAAAAATCCAGCCACTTGGCTGCGATTCAGGCAGCAGAACGGCACGTCAAAAATCGCAGCAATTCAATTTTTGTCGCGAAAATGTGTCTATAGATTTACTTTTTTGTTATATTTTGTTATAGAGTATAAATAATATAACCGAGGCCAAAGAATACACTGACAAGTATATAATTAATAAATAATATCGATTTTGTATCGATATATCGATACAACAGCTGTCGATACAATCTATCGATACGTCCGCAAGAGTATCGATTTTTTTCTCGTCTATTTTTATCAATTTGCTCCTGGACGTAATTCCACTCCCGTGCTGCGGGTGGCACTAAACCTATTTGGCCCCGCCCCGCTTCCTTAACACACACAAACACGGCGTGTGTGCCATGGCCATAGACTGTATGTGTTTATATACAGTCTAAATAAATGTATAACAATATTACAGCTGTCATTGATTAATTTCAAATTTGAAACATTGTCTAGCCTGTTCGGTAAAAAAAAAAATAATAATAAAATAATCAAATCGTATCGAATCGTGGTGAATTCTTGAGTATCGAAAAAAATGGAATCGTTGGTCAGAAAATCGATACTGGATTGAATCGCCATGAAGGGTGTGATTTACACCCCTACTTTGAACCGGTTCAAGGAACGAAAACCGGGAACTTTTTGTATTTTCCAGGGAACAGAAACGATTATTAGTTTTTATGTTTCAGAACAGGAACACTCATTTAAAAATAATGGCAACTGGTTGATACCGATTTTATTTTGTTTCCAAAGGAGCGCACTTTGGGATAACTTAAAAAATAAAAAAGGGGTATTTATACAATCTACGATGCAGCAGTAAAGTATGAAGCGTAGCGGGACTTTCCAGCGTGTTGTTGTGGGTTCGCCCGCACACGCAATAAAATGTCAGCTGTAGAGCGCTACCAGTGGGCTGCGGGTCTGTGTAGCGGCTCGTTGTGGGTTCGCCCCACAGATATTATATAGCAGCAAACAACTGACAAGAATGAAATTAACCGTTCCGGGAACAATATTTTTTTTTATTCTAACCGGTTCGGGAGTGTCAATTTTGTTGGTGGACACAAATGTTTAAATACATATGTTTAAATACATCTTGTATTTAAACATTTGTGCAGTTGCTCCCAGGGCTTGAAAACGAAATTATTTTTTAAACGTTCCATTCCGAACGGTTCTGGCAAGCATATGTTTAATGTTTTCGTTCTCGGAACCGTTCTGCACACAAAATATCGGTCCTGAACCGCTTCGGAACGCAAAAACATTGTTCTTAAAGTTCCTGACATATTGGGCAATGTCACATTTAAATATAGTTTATACAGAATATATTTGGTGGACTTCAGTACTGAACTGTATTAACATGACAACACTGTGTTTAAAACGCCATTACATTCACTTTCTCATCTGTCCACAAGATGGAGCCCCAGATGCATGGAGCTTGATGACTGACAGTGGAAGTTGGATGGATGCACAACCGGAAATAGTCTCCCAGACATAGGATATGTTCAAATAAAAAAAACAAAACGTTTTTAACCGGTTTTGTGGATTTCATAATGTTTCGTTTCTCTTCCGGAGCAGTCGAAGAAATCTTTTTCCGTTTTCCGTTTCTGCTCCTTGTAAATTCCACTAAATTTTGTTCGTTTTCGGTTTTCGTTCCTTGAACCGGTTGGGAAACCTGGTTGCTCCACATCTGCAATGACTTAGCCATGTGCCTCATGTATACTGTAGTTATTTATTGCATACATAACCCAAAAGCGTGTGTTATTTAATTTTTTTTAAATAAAGTGATCGAAAACTATGCTTGGCGTCTTCAATGTTTAAAAAAATAAAAAAGTGTCATGTTACATTTACATCTTGTGTAAATTATGCATACAATTATTCACTGCATGCTGGCATTGTATTATTTAGATTGGTTTGAATAATGCACGCTTGCTTTTAGTTGGTGTCAGACGCCTGTTCCAGGTCTATGGTATGCATCACTGCATACCAATCACAGGGTGAACTATAGCAGAGTTATATATTACAAATGTATGCTCTTTCTAATGGGAAAATCCACAATTCTGGTGTGCCCATAGACTGTATATAAAGTAGACGCAGCGTGCATGACGTCATCCATAGACTGTATATAAAGTAGACGCAGTGTGCATGACGTCATCCCATTGCTTTCATCCAATTTTTTGTGCCCGTCGACTGCGCGCCACCATTATTGAAAATACCCGTATATCCGGTACCAGGAGAGATAGAGAGAGCTATACAGTATATGAGAGAGAGACACCCCACACGCGACTTCTTCCGGTGGTACTGTCCGCTAGGGGCGCCAACGACAGTCAGAATGAGCTGAAATAAAAAATATTAACGGCAAATCTGATGCGTTTGTGAAATTATGAGCCCCCTCACACAATGAACCGTTAATTATCCCGACAATATATACATTAAAACATCAATTAAAAATGATCTTTAAATAGGTTAAACGGCTGCTAAAATTGGTATATTTTTATTGTAAATCCCATAAGCTCTGTGCTTTTGGTAGTCAACTCCGCCCACTCGACTAGCAGAAGCACACGGAAGTCGGCACGCCGGCTGAAGCGAATGCGACGTCCATATTTATATACAGTCTATGCGTGTGCCTCAATGCCCTTTTATTTTAAATAAAATAAAACAATCATACATTATTATTATTAGTTATTGGCAGAGATGGCAGGCAACAAAGTACAAATACTGTAAGTACTGTACATATGTAGAATTTTCAAGTATGTACTTTTTTTTATCTCAGAATACGTGTTACTTGTACTCAGTATAACAAAAAAGTTCAACAAAAATACCAGTACTTCTACCTTACTTTACCCAAAACAAGCTTGTTACTTTTTTTTGTTTGTCTCTTGGTGTGCCGCTCCAAAATAATAATAATAATAATAATAATAATAATAATAATAATAATAATAATAATAATCGCCTGTAAAGTGTTAAGGCAAATTTATGTTTTGTACTTTGTACTTTATACTTTCAAAAATACTTTTGAGTACATATTTAGAAACTGTACTTTTTACTTTCAAAAATATGTTTTGAGTAAATTTCCCAGGCTATACTTTTTACTTTACTTGAGTATATACGTGGATCAGGACTTTTCAGTATTACTCAAGTAGTTTTTTTACATTTTTTTTTTACTCAAGTAAGAAATCTGGGTACTTTTGCCATCTCTGGTTATTGGCCATTTGACAACGTCTTGTCATTCATTATCAGAGATGGCAAGTAATGAAGTACAAATACTCAAGTACTGTACTTAAGTAAAATGTTCGATTATCTCTACTTTTAGAAGTACTTTTTTCTGTGATTACTTTTTACTTGTACCGAGTACATTTTTAACAGAAATATCTGTACTTCTACTCCTTACTTTAACCAAAACACGCTCGTTACTTTTTCTTTTTTTGTGCGCACTGATGGGGTAGGATAACATGTATAATATTAGTCAGTAGGGGGCACTGATGTACCGAGTAAGTGGTTTTCATTCAGTCCTGAGATATAAGCTAAACTAGGCTAGGTTGTTAGTCATTTATTCAAACAATAACATTGAAAAAATGCAATTTACATACAATTTTTTTGTTAGCACTTTGTACGTTATAATACTAAAAATACATTAGAGCCTGTACTTTTTACTTTCAAAAATATTTTTGAGTACATTTCTCAGCCTGTAGTCTTTACTTTACTCAAGTAGATATTTGGATCAGTACTTAGTAGTCCTACTCAAGTTGCTATTTTACCTTTGGGTCCGCGTTGGCCGAGTGGTTATGGACACCGCACCTAGCGCGATCCCATTCATGTTAGTGGTGCTGTGTCTACCGCAGCGTCCGCAGTGTCGCGAGTTCGACTACGCTCGTCGACTTGTCTGCAATGTCTACCCTGTTACATATGTAGACATGTTATGGCATGATACTGCCTAATGTTAGAGTGACGCCTAGTGGCAATCTTCGATATAGACATAGCATATATTAGATAGACGTGCGTCGGCCATGCGGCAGTTGAATAAAGCACACCACTGAAACATGGTGCCAGAAGCGGATCTCGGAGACTAGTAGACACGGAGAAAGTTAAACAAACTGAGCTACACCATGGCATTCAACAACATCCCAGCACCCAAAGGCATGCGTATGTCAGGTGACTTGGCAAAAAATTGGTTTTTCGTGCCGAGTTTGAAGATGTTTTGCTGGCTACCGGACTGTATGAAAAACCAAAGCCTGTCCAAGCAGCCACACTGAGACGACTAATGGGGGGGTGAGTGCTGCCATGTCTACACACACAGCCTCACGTTGACATTGGATGAAAAGGAAGACCCAGATGCAATTTTAAACACTTTGCAAAATCATTTCAAGCCAACAAGAAATGTGATTTATGAAAGATACATGTTTGGAACATGCAAGCAAGAGACTGATGAGCCAATAGACAATTTCTTGACAAGACTGAAGGAGAGAGCGTCATCATGTGAATATGGTGCGCTAAAAGATGAACTGATTCAAGACAGGCTTGTGCTAGGAGTAGCACGTGAAAGCACCAGGAGGCGTTTGTTACGTGAACGCGACTTAACATTGCAGATGGCAACAGAAATCTGCAGGCTTGCAGAGTTAACTGAGAAACACATGAAAGTCATTGCCCCAGAGACACAGACAGACGTAGTGAAAAATGTTTTGTGTAAATGCCACAGACACACGCAGTGAAAAATGTTTTGTTGGAAAAATAATAACAGCAGCAGAGAAAGCTCCACAAGGAAATTGTAAATACTGTGGAGGTGGTCACAGGGGAAGCAGGGAGCACTGTCCTGCTTACGGTAAAACATGTAAATCATGTGGCGTAGCTAACCATTTTGCCAAAGTGTGCCAGGCTGGCAAAGCGGAGAAAATGAAAAAAGTAAATGCAATGGAAGATGATGCGCAGGATGATGACACAGACGATGCTGATGCACTATATCACATCTCTGAATGTATCAACATTGCCAAGACGCAGCAGGGAGGCAAATGGTTTGTGAACCTATGCATGCAGAAAAAGAAGCAGCAGTGCAGCTGGACACAGGCTCCACCTGTAACGTCATGGGCCGCGCAACCAAGGAGAAACTGTCACCCAGAGCACCACTACTCCCCAGCACAGCTAAGCTAAAATTGTACTCTGGGGAAATCATGCCATCACTGGGGAGATTCCAAACCACGTGTGTTGTCCGGGGACAAAAGCACAATCTCACATTTGAGATAGTTGACACTGAGCAGAAGCCACTTTTAGGTGGAGATACATGCGTACGCCTGGGCCTCGTAAACTTCACTGTTCCAGATGAGCTCAACAAAGTGGAGACAAGTGATACCACAGCGCTAACAAAGGAGAAGCTGTTGAGAGCATACCGTGATGTCTTCGATGACCCAATTGAGTCAGTACCAGGAGAGGTCATTTTGAGCTCGATCCCAACGTGACTCCAGTGCAGAGTGCACCAAGAAATGTTCCGGTGGCTCTGAAACAAAGAGTCAAGGAGGAGCTGGACAGACATGTCAAAGTTGGCAACATCACCCCAGTGACTGAACCCACAGCATGGATAAGTAACATGGTGACTGTAGCAAAACCAGAGAAAATAAGGATCTGTATTGACCCAAAACCGCTAAACCGTGCACTACTGCGGTCTCACTATCATATGCCCACACTGGAAGACGTATTGTACAAATTGCCCAAGGCCCGCCTTTTCACATTGGTAGATGCCCGTGATGCATTTTTACAATGCAAGCTTGACGATGCAAGTAGTCGCCTTACGACCTTCTGGACACCGTGGGGCAGAATGAGATGGCTGAAGCTCCCTTTCGGAGTATCTGTTGCCCCAGAAATCTACCAACGCAAACAACATGAGTTGCTGTCAGGCCTGGCTGGTATTGAACCAATTGCTGATGACATTCTGGTCGTTGGGTGTGGCGATACAGATGGTGAGGCCGAAGTGGATCATGACAGAAACTTGAGTGCACTCATGGAACGATGCAGAGCAGTAAAGCTTAGGTTGAGTGAGAAGAAGCTGCAGTTCAAGCTGAAAGCTGTGCACTTTCATGGTCACATCCTGTCCTCGGAAGGATTGAAGATCGACCCAGAGAAAACACGGGCCGTGTTGGAGATGCAGACACCAACAGACATCAAAGCAGTGCAGCGCTTCATTGGCTTTGTGACATACCTTGCCAAGTTTCTACCAAAGCTCTCAGAGGTCTGTGAGCCGCTCCGCAGACTCCTGGTAAGGACGTTATGTGGCATTGGTTGCCCAAACATGATGAAGCAGTGCGTGAGGTGAAGCGGATGGTCGCCAGCACGCCTGTCTTGAAGTACTATGACATTGCAAGACCTGTTACAATACAGAGCGACGCCAGCATGACTGGACTGGGGGCCTGCTTGCTACAAGAAGGCCAGCCAGTGGCATTTGCCTCAAGGGCACTGACGCAGACCGAGCAAAACTATGCTCAAATTGAAAAAGAATGCTTGAGCATTGTGTTTGCCTGCCAGAGATTCCACCAGTACCTATACGGCAGGGATTTGATCACTGCAGAGACAGACCACAAGCCCCTTATCACAATATTCAAGAAACCCCTTCTCAGTGCACCGAAACGCCTGCAAAGCATGTTGCTGCACCTGCAAAACTACAACCTGAACGTTGTTTACAAGCCAGGGCCTGAGATGCACGTCAGTGACGCCCTGAGCAGAGCGACACCATCTCACCGCACTTCAGACACGCCATACGTGCAGCAAGCTGTGTGTGCCGTGGATGCTACACAGGCCGAATATTCACAGTTGGATCAGGCTCAGCATGTGGATGTCACTGCCTTCAGGTTTCGGCAGATTGCACAGCACACAGATACAGATGATGTCCTCCAGGAGCTGGCTTCAGTGATCCTAAATGGATGGCCAGATTATAAGGAAGACACCTCGCTGTCAGTGCGAGAATACTGGCCTTTCAGAGATGAATTGAGTGTTCAGGATGGAGTGCTATACAAGGGACAATGTATTATCATTCCAAAGGCAATGAGAGCTGAAATGCTGAAGCGCATACAGTGAGCCACATGGAGGGGACGCCTGTTACAGACGAGCAAGAGACACACTTTTCTGGCCAAACATGAGAGCAGAGATAAAAGATTTTGTGGCCAACTGCAATGCCTGCAATGAATATGCACGGACTCAACAGAAGGAGTCAATGATGTCACATGACATACCGACGCGTCCATGGCAAGTAGTGAATATGGACATTTTCACATATGGTGGCAAGAACTTCCTCATCGTAGTGGACCAGTACTCGGATTTCTGGGAAATCGACCACCTACCAGATCTGTCTTCGGACACGCTCATCATGCGCTGCAAGTTTCAATTTGCACGATATGGACTACCAGATAGAGTGGTCACAGACAATGGCCCACAGTTTGCTTGTGAGCAGTTCAGACGCTTTGCAGTGAATTGGGGGTTCACTCATGTCACGTCTTCCCCCAGACATCCGCAATCAAACGGCAAGGCAGAGTCGGCGGTCAAGATTGTGAAGTCACTGTGTAAGCGAGCAAAGTTGGATGGCACAGATGTTTGGATGTCCATCTTGCACTGGCGTAACACACCAACAGAGGGCCTGGACAGCAGCCCAGCACAGCGCCTGATGGCACGCAGGCTCAAGACGTCGCTTCCAGTCACCGATGGCCTGCTTCGACCCTGTGTGGTGGAGGGAGTGGCAGAGAAATTGCGGTGGAAGCGGCGGATCGCAAAATCATTCTATGACAAGTCTGCCAGAGACCTACCACAGTTGAATGTTGGAGATCACATCAGGATGCGTCCGCTACCGGTGACCGCACAGGGCGTTGGCGTCTGGGCCAATGCCTCCAGCAGGTTGCTCCCCGCTCATTTGTGGTCGATGTGGATGGTACACTCTACAGACGCAATAGAGTGGACTTACGTGTGGCAGAGCGTGCGGTTCAAGGACAGCAGACTGATCTACAGCAGCCCCAGCAGAGCAGTCGTGGACTAAAATCTACCACTGTGAGAGACTCAAACATTGATGAGACTACTAGAAGCGTCCCAGCTCAGGAGGAGAACATTGGCGAGGAACATCCTCACACACCACCAAAGACACCGGGTTGTGTCTACACACGGAGTGGTCGTCCGTCACGCCCACCCAAAAGACTGGACTTGTGAAACATCAACAACATAGTTCCTAGGTTTTGTTAGTTTCTTTTATGGTTGCGTAATGTTAACATGTTCTCATCTACATATATAAAATATACATAGTCGTTGCCAATTGGATGTTGCAATCACACTTACAGTTAAAGAAAAGGAGATGTTACATATGTAGACATGTTATGGCATGATACTGCCTAATGTTAGAGTGACGCCTAGTGGCGATCTTCGATATAGACATAGCATGCATTAGATAGACGTGTGTCGGCCATGCGGCAGTTGAATAAAGCACACCACTGAAACAATAACT
>OMKY01248315.1:0-18736 GCA_900302395.1 Bregmaceros cantori | reverse complement strand
AAATATTTAATTATTTATTTAATTATTTATTTATTTATTTATTTATTCATTTATTTTTCAAGTTATTTTTTGGGCACGAGCACCGTTTTTCATTCTTTATTGAGAGAGATAGTGACAGGATTAAATCGGAAACTGGGATGAAGAGTCAGGGGAAGGCATTGCAGAAAAGCCGAACAGGGGATTTGAACCTGCGGCGCTGCTTGACCTATGGTCTGGGGGACGCGTCTGTACCCGCTCGACCACCGCGTGCCCCCAACTTTATATATTTTAATTTTATTATGAAATGACTCTCTCTTTTAAACGTAACCAAGTTAGAATACAAGTTGACAAGGTTTGTTTAGTTATCTCTGGTTACTTTTCATTTCATTTCAGCATCGTCAACTGACCTCAGACAGGTTTACATAATTATCACTTTATTGTAGGTATGTTAACATTAATGTAATGAATTCCTTTGAAAAGTGAATGCATTCAATTACTAGTTCCTGGAAGACGGCTAAATTCAAGGTAAGATAGTTACACTATAGTTACACTAATTTAGTGACATTGAGGTGATTAACTCTTTCAGTGCCTGCACTAACCATTTTAACACTAAAAAATGTACTCTGACGTTTGAATGTCCACCAAAATAATCTCAACACAACGAATAATGTAAAGAAGAGTAACTCTACTACTACTCTACTACTAAAAATGTCATTAGAATTTTGTACACGTGATTAGTGTTTTCTATAGGATGTCTTCAGGGCAGATATTGTTTACGATCCTTAGGAAAGTAAGCTATAGGGGACAAACTCCTTTAATTTCTAACCACACATGGCCTAACAAAAGACGGGAAAAAACTAAAACACTGAAGTGGTGAAGAATGGGTGATATTTACAGTATAAAATGACATATTTGGCATAACTTGAGATTTTGGTTACATTTTCCAAATAGGTTTGGAGAAGCAGGCGGACAAAATAATGTCATCAAATAATAAAATAATCAGCATGACGTGAACTAATGAATGAATAGATTAATTCATTGAGCATCCACAGAATACGGAGACTATATAATAGTATTCAATGGTCAATGACCATAAATGTTGAAAGATTAAAATTATTAATTTGCTGCATCATATCTTAGTGAAACAGTAAACCGGTTTGCATTCATGCCTCGTCTGTGCTTGGTAGCATCGGCGAAAGGAATTGATTTAATTTTCAGAATAACATATGAAGAGGTCTTCTGAATAATTTACTTACTAATACTAATATACATTTTCTTTTTCTTTTTCTGTTGTTCTCGAGGACTGTTGTATATTTTACATTTATATTCACTGGTTTTTAGTGTTCATTTAGATGTGCAGGGAATCCTGAATTCAAATATGCGGATTAATGATTCTGATGAATGATGCATTGAGTTCAAGCTGAGTAGTGAAGTTGTGTTTCATTAGTCTTACCGTGTGTCCGAGAGCGCTGGTGGTGGGCCATGTCTGTTCAGCACACGTCCTGTTGGCTGGGAACTCAGCATATACAATAGAGGCTTGGAGAAGGAGCACGCATAACGCCCTGCCTACTCATCTGTATGTGTGTGCGTATCTGTGTGTGTGTGTGCGTGTGTGTGCAATGCACACACTCACAGCGATGTGCATATCGCTGTGTGTGTGTGTGTGTATGGCACAATGAACAACTGAGACAATTATTTGACTAAATGAATAAAGTGTGTACTTAAGTAGTTTTTTTTTTTTCATGTATCTGTACTTTTAGAAGTACATTTTTCTCTGGTGACTTTTTACTTGTACTGAGTAGATTTGTAACAAAAATATCTGTACTTCTACTCCTTACTTTTCCCCAAAACAGGCTTGTTACTTTTTTTTTGCACATCGATGGTAGGTGGTAGGGATATGTATAGTGTGAATGAGACAGTAGGGGGCAGTAATGCCGACAGATGTCAATTTCAATGTTTGGCAGTGGGATTTATGAATATATTAGGCTAGGTTTTTAGACATTTATTCACACATTCAAACACTGTTAAACTAGCATTGAAGAAGTGCATTTCTTATACAATTTCATGTTTTACTTTGTACTCTATACTTTCAAAAATACTTTTTGAGTACGTTTCTGAGCCTGTACTTTTAACTCTACTCGAGTAGATATTTGGATCAGTACTTCGTAGTCGTACTCAAGGTGTTTTTTCACAAATGTATTTTACTCGTACTTAAGTAAGAAATGTGGGCCCGAGAAGATCAAACAATTCCTAAATAACTTAACTTAAATTCTTAAATAACTTAAAACACAAACTGTTACCTTCACTCAAGTGTGCTTGTAACGTTATGCGCAGAGATGGCAAGTAACAAGGTATAAATACTTAAGTACTGCACTTAAGTATTTTTTTCTGTGATTACTTCTGCTCGGTAGATTTACTTCTACTCCTTACTTTTCCCAAAACAGGGTCGTTACTTTATTCTTTTTGTTCTGCAACAACATAGTAGGATTACATGTATTGAGTGAATGAGTCAGTAGGGGGCGGTAATGCACTGAGTACAGTAGCAGTTAATACGTTGTTTTCATTTAGTCTCTGGGTGTGCCCCTCAAAAGAAAATATCGCCTGTAAAGTGTTATGGCAAATTTAGGTTTTGTACTTTATACTTTCAGAAATACTTTTGAGTACATTTTAGAGCACATACTTTTTACTTTCAAAATTACTTTTTGAGTACATTTCTCAGCCTGTACTTTTTACTTTACTTGAGTGATATTTGGATCAGTACTTTGTAATCTTACTCGAGTTGTTTTTTTACAAATGTATTTTACTCTTACTCAAGTAAGAAATCCCGGTACTTTTGCCATCTCTGGTTATGCGAATGAAAATCATTTCCCAATTGGAATCAATAAAGTACTCTGATCCTGATTGGTCTGCCCTGTCTCTGCCATGACTCTGTCTGATGACACGCATGTGCAATGTCATGTGACTACATATGCTGTCCTAGGTACATGTGCTTTTACCCATAGACACCGCCCATTTATTGCACACAGTGTAACAAATGCAACTGAGTTGAAGAGTTCACGTAAATTCAGGACCCTGTCCAAGGTCCTGAACTGGACAGCTTAGTTAAAGTAGCCTGGCAGCGTTTTTACGGATTGCAAACCAAAATCCATGCCCCCGAAGCGGCCGCGCTTCGCTATGACGCGTCACCCGCCGCGCCCATTGGCGAAGCTGGGCAAAATTTGGTAGCCGCCTCAATTCAATTTTTAAAGAATACTCCTACTCCCCACTACTTGTCACGCCTAGTGTGCTGTGATTTGATAACTTGATTTGGAGCATCCCTCCCCTTTCACAACACTGCTATATCCTGACCAATGACCGTGAACCGTGAGCGATGCTTGAACAATGTTACATTTCAGTAACAATGATTCGTTGGTTCTGGTTTAGTTCAAGTTCGATGTCCAGGTTACTCAGTTGCGTTGGTTACGTTGAGTGCTATAAGTCGGCTGTGGTGGCCACTGTCTGGTAATCAGGCCAATTCTGCCCTCTATTGGCCAGTGTTAGTAAATTATTTATCTACAATAAACGAAGATAGAGGCCGTTTTTTGTGTACTTTTTAATTTTGGAGTACATTTTTCACAAGTTACTTTGTACTTTTACTCAAGTAAATTTGAGGTGGAAAAAAATACTACTTTTACTGAGATGTCAATAATTCACTACTCGTTACATTAACTTGGCCTTTAACGACACCCGTTGGAAAGTGTTGGCACATATGTTGACGTCATATCTCTCTCTCTCTCCCTCTCGGACGCTCTCTCTCTCGGGCTCTTCCTTGGTCTCGGGCGCTCTCTCTCTCTCTCTCTCTCCCTCTCGGGCGCTCCCTCTCTCTCCCTCTCCCTCTCGGGCGCTCTAGCTCTTTCCCTCTCAGTCTCTCTCTCTCGGGCGCTTTCCTAATTTATTTAAGTATTTTTTTACTTAAAGTTACTCAGAGCTTTCGCTACTTACGTAACTTTTTGTGGAGTACGTTTTACTTTTACTTGAGTACCTATTTGGATGACAACTTTTTACTTGAGTAATATTTTGCTGAGGTAACAATACTTTTAAAGTATTTTTATGCCTACTCTGCAGTCTGCCCATATATGTATTTGCATATTACGCCACAAGTGACGAACAATTCAAACACATTTTGCACAAATACAACTACTTTTTTCAGGATGCATTTGTGAAGGTAATGTATTTATTATAAATATTTCGGACGGAAAAAAAAAATCATTTTGGAGTAGAAGATAATTCCCCTCCAAAGTACTGCAGCCTAGCGGTTTGGTGCCACACTAGGGGCGGGCCGTGCTGGCGTCATAACGCGGTGAGCCGCCAGCCATCGTACCGCAGGAAGCCCCGACCCAGAGACGCTTTTGAGGCGCGCCGAAGACAAAGATGACCGGTCTGCCCCGCAGGATCGTCAAGGTAAGGCATCTCCTCCCGCCAGACAGTCGCTGCATTACGGGGGTCCCCCTCCATTCCCCTCCTTCGCCCCCCAGCGGATGGACTGCTTCCCCGGCGGGTCGCTGGAGCAGGAGGAGCGGTCAAGGCTGGTTAGCACGTTAGCTCGGCGGGGCCTGCAGCAGCTAGCAAGGCGACACTCGTTTCCGTTACCGCCCATAGCCTTCTTGGAGCGGCTTAGACGTTTTAGCGCAGCGCCAAATACATCCATTATTTAATTTTGAATCGCTACTTCATCTAGACGTCAATACCCGCGCTGGCTGGTGTTGTGGTGGTGGTGGATACACTCCCTATCGGGCTAACGGGAGCACCTGATAGTTAGCTCGCTAAGTTAGCAGGATAATGTTTCTCCTCTTGGTGGCCACCCCACAGAGAACCAGCATGACTGGTACACTTACATGGAGTAATGCCCTCAACACATTATAATACTATACCATATATATATATATATATATACCATAATACTGCAATGACACCATAAAGGACATGAATAATATGAATGAAGGTTTTTTTTTTTTTTGTACAAAGTTCATTCAATTATTGTTGTCTATTATTTAACTAGAAGCACTCGGAGTGTGCAAACCTGCGCCAAAAATCGCAGTTTATAAGCTCATAACGGTTGCCAAACTATGACGTGACTTGTAGGCTACAGAAATGCACCAAAATGTAAGCACTTGGGCTGTTTGTCATTTCCAACAACCGTACAAAATTGCATCCAGATCCATTAGTAACTTGTTCAGTTATCCTGCTGACAGAATGACAGTCAAAAACATCACCTCCTTGGCATAGGCAATGATGTAAATGCACTAAATTCCATTTGTCATTTCCAACAACTCTACAAAATTTCATCCAGATCCGTGCCTTACTTTTTTAGTTATCCTCGTGACAGCCAAACCAACTCAACTGAAAACATAACCTGCTCGGCGCAGGTAATGACTACATGGTTGTCGATGATAATTGCCAACAGCATTGTCATTACTCAATGACACCCCAGGTAAACAAGATCAGCAGTGTCATTGGCCAATGGCGGCAGTGTTCCCAATTGCCAATGTGTGCTCTCATTTGTCAATCAACGATGTTGTCATTTGTCAATCAACGATGTTGTCATTTGTCAATCAACGATGTTGTCATTTGTCAATCAACGATTTGCCAGACCAATTGTAGACAATACAACACACATCAATAAAACGACAACAACAAAATGGTGATACAGCAAGCAACACAAAGTACGAAAGTAAGATGGCTGATAAAAGCAGGGCTTTGAACCGGTTCAAGGAACGAAAACGAAAACCGGGAACTTTTATTATTTTCCAGGGAACAGAAACGAAACCGGAAACGCTATTATTTTTTATGTTCCGGAACAGGAACGCTTATTTTAAAATAACGGTAACCGGTTAATACCGTTTTTTTTTTTTCGTTCCTCAAATGAGTGAACTTTGGGATAACTTCAGAAATAAAACGAGAGTATTTATAAAATCTACGATGCAGCAGTGGAGTAGGAATATTTGCGGGACTCTCTGCAGCGTGTTGTTGTGGGTTCGCCCCAACACGCAACGAGACCTCGGCTGTAGAGCGCTACCAGCGGGCCTCTGTAGCGAGTTGCTGTGGGTTCGCCGCAACATAGCATTAAACAGCTGACAGGAACGAAATTAACCGTTCCGGGAACAATATTTTTTTGTTCTAACCGGTTCAGGAACGTCAATTTATTGGTGGAGCTCATAACCGGAAACGTTATAATTCCGTTTCTGTTCGGAACGAAACGCTTGGGAAAAAATATTGGTTCAAAGCCCTGGATAAAAGTGTTTAAGTGTTTACATTGTGTGTTTTGTGTGCTCGGACCTCGGTCCAGTACCAGAGTTGACATAGGCAACAATAAGGCACTGGAAGTGACCAACAGAACGGCGGGACAAAATGACTCCGCCCATTGTTTTGTGCGTAAAACCGTCTATTGCCCATTTTTACTGACTATTAATCGAGTAATCTTGTTCATTTTTCAATTGAAATTGGATCGATTGTTGGCGTGAATTAGCATTAATAGTTGACACTTTACAATATTAATATTGCAAACTTTTTTTTCTGTTTTGCTATCTCCAATTATTGCTAACATTTCCATTCGTTAGTAGTTGCATGGAAGAGCCTACTCTTCCATGCTGAATTCTAACATATTAGGTTTTCTCCCAAGCGTACGTGTTGTCTTTATTGTATTAGGGCCATGACGCTGGGAATGGCGACTGGCATTGGGAACAACATATTCAACACGTTTCAGCGGACGTTGGGCAAAACAAGGAAACGATTAATCGCTGCCGATTAATCGCTTATCAAATTAGTTGATGATTATTTCATTAATCGATTATTTCAATAATTGATTAATCAGTTATCGGTCAAATATATATGGCAATGCCTCTTAACCCTTTTGGTGCAGTATTTGTAAAGGTGCAGTTGAGTAATTATGCCTTTATTGCCTTATGTGTGATTATTCTTATTTATTTATTTTGGCTAAAACGCAATCCTTTTGCTTTTTGTTTGTTACTCAACTCAATTTTCTTTTTAGAAAGTGAAATTTTATTTATCATGGATGCAAGTTAAGCAACTAACGATTGTTTTAATAAACGATTCATCAAGCCATTTCTTTAGACAATTTATTATTTTTCCATTTTCTTAGTTATTTTTTTGCGCAAGCGCCATTTTCTAACTTTGGCGGCATTTGTGTGAAGTGGACGTTTTTTTTTCGTGAAGTGGGGACGAAATTTCTTCAAAATTTGGATGATCATTAAGCGAAAAAAGTTAATTTTACAAACGTCATGATGTCTCACTGGCTGTGTCCGAGATTGCACCCTACTCCCTACCCCCCCATATACCGCACTCGCCTATAGTGCACTCGACAGCAACGGCCTAGATTTCAAACACTAGAGTTGGCGGCTGGCGCCATCAAATTTATCATAAAATATAATTATAAAAAATATACTTATGAAATTTGAAAAACCTCATACAAAGTCAAAAGTACTTAACATTTATAACGATTTGCCGCAGTTGGTCGCTATTTACACCCGTCGTGCCATTTGTTTAAAGTTTAGGTCATTTTTAAAACATCTCGCAATGCATTATGGGTTATATTGCTCCGTCTAGGGTACATCCGATGGTCACTGCCTTTTGCGGTGCATTGTGGGATACTTTCAGTGCACTATATAGGGTACATGTAGAATTCGGATACCCCTACAAAATGGCGTGGGCCCCATATAGTGCAGCTTGAAAGCTCTGACACTATAGACTGTATATACAGGCTATGGCTGACGCAGTGCGCCCCACTACGCTGTGTGTGTAAGGTCCGCCAGTAATGGATGCAAAACCCGGAACGGATTTCGAGGAAAAAAATGGACCGGTAGTCTGGATCGGAATTTTTTTTGCGCTTGCCGATCCGATACTGATCCAAAATTGTTTTGCTCATATCGGCATCGGATCTGGACACCCCTAATCTGGATGACCCGAAAGTGTTTTCGACGAGGCATCAAATCAAAGTGGCGATGATGTTCTAATGGATTTTCATTCTCATGGAATCCACTAGGGGTGTTAATAATGATTTATTATCACTATATCAATACAACAGCTGTCGATGTATCGATCGTCATTGATTCATTTTAAATTTGAAACATTGTCTAGCCTGTTGGGTAAAAAACAAAAAACTAATTTAATCGAATCGAATCGTGGTGAATTCTTGAGTATCGAATCGTTGGGTCAGAAAATCGATACTGAATCGAATCGCCATGATGGGTGTGATTTACACCCCTAGAATCTACTATGGATCTCATATGTGTCATTATATTATGTATTATATAGTACACTTTTTTTTTTCCAAATAAGAAAGAAAATTAATCAAATGTATTTATCAAGGTGTTATCGATTTTTATCAATTCGGGCATTAACATCCTTATTAATCCAGTCCTATTTGGAGCTTGGCCCTGTGATGTGCCACCAGAGCTGTTATGTGGACAGTAAAGTGTCTCTATAGCTGCTGTGTGTGGAGGCCCTCTGACGGCCCTCTGCGTCTGTGTTTTCACTGCATGGTTTTGTCTGGGGCCTATCCCAAGCATCCCAGGAATCTTTACCCCTCCAGGCTCACTGGGAATGTCCCTCCCCTTTTCCATTCGCTGCCGGCACTTTTCACTTCAATTCACTGATTTTTAAAATTCAGAATCGAGCGGTACTGAGTTGTTGTATAGGAGCACTGTTCAATAATGCATTCTGAACGTGTAAGTGGAATGGGTTTTAATCGCCCTACAATGAATATCGCTCTGTATTTATTTATTTTTATTTGATTTGGGTGCAAGCACTGCTGGGGGGCGGGGGAGACGCGCACTCTAACCATTCTGCCACCGGGATGCCATGGAATGAAATAATGATTAAGTGAGCGAAGTCTTTCACTCGTATATGTGTACAAGAACAAATCCTCGTACCAAGATGGCAGCAGTTCTCCACTCATGCTTAGAACATTATTTAAAACGGAACATGCCGATCTTCCTAAAATGTTGTTTTTTTAAATGCGCAGTGTGAGTAATTACGGCCCACTGTCCAACTTTTGCTGCAACTTTTTTGAAGTCTGTTCTCGGTTTTGATCTGAACCCATTAAGACTCCACAGTTTTGATATAGATGTAGAACATTCTTCTAATTTTTGTTGTTGATTGCTTCTGCTCATCCATTGTTGTGCTAATGTATACATTGCTTATATAGTGCACTCTATGTGGCGCACGCCATTTTGTAGGGGTGTCCGAATTCTCCATGTACCCTATATAGTGCACTGAAAGTATCCCACAATGCAAAAAGTAGTGAACATCGGATGTACCCTAGTCGACGCGATATAACCCAAACGCAATATAATGCATTGCGAGATGTTTTAAAAATGACCTAAACTTTATAAAAATGGCACGACGGGAGTAAACGACGACCAACCGCTCAAATCTTTATAAAGTACTTTTTCTGATTATTGTTGAATGTTATTATTATTTTTTTTTATAATTATATTTTATAATAATTCGTTGACACCACCAACTCTAGCGTCCGAAATCTCGGCCCTTGCTGTTGAGTGCACTATATGGGGCTTAGGGAGTAGGGGATAGGGAGCGATTTTGGACACAGCCATGGTGTTTGAGAGACTGTTATCCTGCCCAGTAATTGTAATCAATCCAATGAACTGACTTGCGTTGAAATTGTTTGTGTGTAACCAGGAAACCCAGCGGCTGATGTTGGAACCCGTTCCGGGCATAGCGGCCATGCCCGACGAGGACAACGCGCGCTACTTCCATGTGGCCATCACGGGCCCCGAGGACTCCCCCTTCGAAGGCGGCACTTTTAAGCTGGAACTGTTCCTCCCAGAGGAGTACCCCATGGCAGCCCCCAAAGTCCGATTCATCACCAAAATATACCACCCCAACGTGGACAAGCTCGGCAGAATATGTCTAGACATTTTAAAAGGTAGGTGCAACATGGCGTTCGTTGCTGACAGATTCGCATATCTGTCTGGGTCTTTGGAGCATCTCCATTCCACAGGTTTGGACCAAGTTTGACAACAGTCACACTTAGGGCTGTACGATTTTTTTGCCATAAAATAAAATCCAGATTTTTGTCTTTGAAATCTCAATTTTCGATTTGTTCCGATTTCTTAAAAAAAAAAAAAAGATGTTTCATATTTCAAACTTTGCAAATGGGGCCATTTTGGGAGTTGAGTATAGACACTTCACTCTTTGGCTTAGGATTAATACAATTATCAATTTATATAAATTGTATTCACCCATTTAACTTAAACATACCAGTAAAATCATTATTATCAATGTTAAAAAGGAAATCCAATTTGACAATTTCACTTTTCAAAAATCAATCATTTCAAATCACATTTTTTTGCACCCTGAGAGGTCAATGGTGTATATTTCCTGGAATCTAAATCCACTATTCATGTTTAGCATCCTAACCCCATTCTATATCATCCGTACTTCCCGCCAGAGGGTGGTGCTGAAAGCACGAATATTCCCCCCTCGCGCATGGCCGGTCCAGTCGTGTGTCTGTACCAAAATAGTCACCTGTGACCTCTGTTTGACCCGGAAGGATCTATAATACAGGGAGGTGAACAGGTGGATGGCTCTTCTCGCGACACGCGTGTTACGAAAAATCTACCAGTAGCTCCGCGCCCCTGTTTCTGTCGGGTCTGCGGGTTCCCCCCCACCCGCCCCCAGGAGCTGCAAATCTTATTGCATTAACATGAAGGGTCTTGCGTGGCGGTGCATGCGAAACCCCTACATCCCCTACACTCTGCGTTCCGGGGATATGATGATGTTTAGTGAAGCACAAAGACGTCGTCGGATCACCGGGTCAGGGAGGGTCACAGATCGACAGTCGTATCAAGTGTCCCCCAGCCGTGAGGGGCGGAGTGCAGCTGTCACTCTGCTCAGAAAGACCGGGGATGTTGAAGACCTGGCTGCAGCTCAACAGAATAATTTCTTCTGAAAGAAAAGACTGAATACGAAAGCCTTTAATTATATTCAGGGCTTTGAACGGTTCAAGGAACGAAAACAAAAACCGGGAACTTTTTGTATTTTCCAGGGAACAGAAACGAAACCGGGAACATTATTTTTTTTTTATGTTCCAGAACAGGAACACGCATTTGAAAATGATGGTAACCGGGCAATAGCGGTTTCATTTCACTTTGGGATAACTTAAAAAATAAAACAAGATTATTTATAAAAAATGACTCTGTAGCAAGTCGTGGGTTCGCCCCGACAGACAACAAGACCTCGGCTGTGGAGCGCTACCAGCGGGCAGAAGCGGTTCTCTGGCGTCGTTGTGGGTTCGCCCCGACATATATTATACAGCTTTAAACAGCTGACGGGAACGAAATTTGCCTTTCTGGGAACATTATTTTTTGGTTTCTGAATTCTAACCGGTTCGGGAACATCAATATATTGGTGGAACTCATAACCGGAAACCTTTTTATTATTCAGTTTCTGTTCGGAACAAACCGATTGGGGGAAAACTAGTGGCTCAAAACTCTGATTATAATAAGGTGCCACAATGCTTAGTTTTTTTTTCTTAGTCACTTGCAATTCACAATTTTCATACAGTCATGTTTGGATCGTCTAATGTCCCTGCAGACAAATGGTCCCCCGCACTCCAGATCCGCACAGTTCTGCTGTCCATCCAGGCGTTACTAAGTGCCCCCAATCCTGACGACCCTCTAGCCAACGACGTGGCAGAGCAGTGGAAAACCAATGAAGTCAAAGCCATAGAGACAGGTGAGTCCACAACTAAGAACCCCTTTTCCTGGCTTAAAGTAACTTGTGGACCCCTTCATTTTTTGAGATTGATAATATGGTAGCAACGTTTGGAATACTGTGGGGAAAAATGCATATGTATAGTATCACTATAGACTGCTGGAGAAGTGTGTTGGTTTCTCTTGTTGCTAGTCAACAATGAAACTCCAGTTGGTGGAAGGCTGTATCGTGGTAAAATCATATGCACATTAGAGCTGCAACTGATTAATCAATGATCGATCGATTATTGAATTCATCGGCGACTAATTTGGTGCATCCTCTGCTTAAACGTGTTGAATATGTTGTTCAACGATTGCAATGTCAACAATGTTTCCGGTTAATAATCACTACAATTTTGTGCGCCGCAGTAGCCCAGTCTGTTAAGAGTGAGTACACTGCAAAGCACACAGATGCCACAAATCTGGGGCCTGCAGAATCGTGGGTTTGCTTCCCCTCCCCGACATCTTTGTCGCATGTCTCCTCCCCCTTTTCCAACCTTTTTCCAGCCAATCCTGAATAAAGCTCAGAATGGGGCTTTATTCAACAAATGTACTTTCTGACATTAGTTCCAAAAGTACAAATGTTCCGATTTCAAAGAAAAATTAACTAATTAATTGTCAGAAAAGGTGGACGATTAATCGATTATCAAATTAATCATTAGTTGCAGCCCTAATTCACATTCCGACCTTTTGCGGACCCCTGGTTAAGAATGAGGGTTATAAATATTACACGTGCCAGGGTTGGGAAGTTTGCTTTCACAAAGCAGTCAGTTACTCATTAAGAGTTGTATTCACCAAGGTAATTTCATGACCACTTGTTAAAGTAAGGAATTGCATTCCATTATTTTGAGATTAATCTACATGGTCTGACCCGTTCCATGTACTTTACTTTGGGTTTTTCGTAGAAAATGGTGCTCTATATGTCCAATCATATATACGAGGGTGTGGTTGCATATCAATGTGATTAACGCTTACCTTTGCCACTAGAGGGCAGTAGGGAGTAGAATAGACATATAAGATTATATCTCTGCATATTCTCCCCCTTCTATTCTCTCCTACTGACCTCTAGTCGCAAATAATACTTGCCGATACTGAGTACTACCAATACCCCCCACCCAAAAAAAATAAGCCTATGTATATTTGATATATTATTTTGACATGAATGAATGCAGGTCATAGTAGAATACAGCACCACCTCATTTCGCAGTATCGGTTCATGGTATCGGCAACTGTTTGACAAGTACGAGTACATGAGTATCAGGGCCGATACCCGGTTTCGGTGATCTAAATGGTGATCTAAACATTTAAGTGATCTAATCTTTTTTTTTTCCTTTTCTGTGTGTTGCTCAGCGCGACAGTGGACCAGGATGTATGCCTGCAACAACTTGGAAGTGTAGAACTGTGGCTGCATACGACACACACCCTGACACTGATACAGACACCCCTTAAACAACACACAAGTCAACATGGGAACTCGCAAGGCTCCACTTCCCCGACACCTCTTCCCGGTCCTCTAGGTTTTGGTTTAAAAGGATGCCGTTCTTTCAAAAAAAAAAAAAAAAGAAACATTTAAGGTAACATACTGTGAGCCGTGGGTGGCTCTCTGAAAACTGTACACGTTGAAATGTTAAAAAAGAAAAAAAAATCAACCCAGAACAGGCGTCATCGCTGTCTCGCTTCTCACCGCTGTTCAAGCATCAAAGGTTATTCCTCACCTCCACACATCGCCCTCCCTCCCCCAACCCCCCCCCCGCTACGTCACTCGTCTGGGGTGCATGCCCTCCCACGTCGTCCCTCACCGACTCTTCGAGCGTGACATTATGCATGATCTAATTCCGTGCCGATGTCTAGCTGCTTCTAAAGCCATCTACACGAAGGGAAGTGTTGGTGTTGGAACTGTTCGTTTTATTTTATTTTTTGCATATTTTTATATATATACTTTAGTACTGAAGTGTATCGGCGCTTTGGATCGGAATATGCGCTGGCTGAATTTTTGCGCATATGCCTCAGTACTGAAGCTTAAGAACACATTTCAGCACATTTTAACAATCGCATTTCACACAACAATCACATTTCAACATTTCGGTGACGATAATTTCCGATTGTCTATTTATTCAATGCACTAAGAACCTCGAGGGGAATACAGAGTTTAGAGCAGGCTTCTTTACTGAGAGTTGTAATGAACCTGTTTTAAATTCTAAAGGCTGCTTTGTACACCCTCCGAACATCGAATATGTCATGCATTGATGTCACAACTGTGAGGACTAGGGGTACTGGACGAGAGGTGGGCGCGTGATTTCTAACGGCTCTGTGGGAGTGGGCAGGCACAGACTACCACGACAATGGCGAGCAGCTTTTGTTCCGTTCCATTTGGCATTTAAAGTTTTTTGACTTTCAACAAGAAGTTTGGGTACAATTCACTTCAACCTGCTGAGCCCGTTTTTAAACGACTCTAAACTTTTTTTTTGCAGCACTATCGTTTACTTTGCAAATGACACATGGAACGCACCTGCGGCTCGGGTGACCTCAAACTGTTTGTCTTGAGATTGTGAGAAAGCCAAATTGGCTCAACTGGTGTTTTAGCCTTTATTTGTTGTTTTTTTTTTATATTTTGTTGGAAGGTGGCGCTCGTCTGTACATCAGATTCTCTAAATGGCAGCTGGTGGAAGGCATCACATAACTGTGACGGTTTACTGTACACTTCTCTGGACAATTGTGTGAAATGCAATTGCGATAAACGCCTCCAATAAATAAAATGGTAATAAAAAAAAACAATTATTTAAAAATGATCTGAGACCCTGCTTTGGGGTTGGTCTATCAGTAACTTGTTGCTTTTTTTGAGTTGCTGTCACAGCTGTCAAATACCCATTCACTGTTCCCCCTCCACCTCCGAAACTTTCTTTTTTTTTTTTCGGACTGCATGGTGTATTAAAACAGGCTCGTAGTGTATGTAAAATTGTCACGTTATTGAAAGCGTGTCATCTGAAATTTGTGCCTATTTATAAAAAGAAAAAAATCTATTTCGTTAGAGGAAATGGACACCGAAAATTTAGGTTCTTCCTGATCTCTGCTGAGTTGATGCGTACTTATATTTTGCCTCCATGTGTGTGCTGACGTGCAGCAGTACTTTGTTAGCATCGCAGCAGGGGTTTCTGAGTTCCTTCCATCTTCACCCCTATTCCTATGCTAATAAGTTTAGAGTTCGAATGCGTGCGCGCATGGAGCCAAGATGGGTTTAGGTAGGAACGTTTTGGTATAAATATGCGGTAGTGTTGATTGTTGACGTTAATGATTGTTTTTCATAGTATATTTATTGCAAAACGTATAGCTTATGTTTTAACATACCTTATGGTCCAACAAACTTTTTTGTTTTTGTTTTTAAAGCATTTTTATTCCAGGCAAAGTTTGGAGGGCATAGATGTGTTGCCGTGGACTGGGAGTGGCGTATGAAGCTAGGGGGATTGTACAGCCACAGGTCAAAGAGATGATTTGGTTGGGGCTCGCGCGTTCATCATGTTACAAGATTGACGGCCGCCTCAGGATCTGGTTAAGGTTTGCTTGCAAGTCTGTACTCGATTCAGTGTTTGTAAATTAATTCATTGTATTGATGTGGGGGATTACGTTTCTGCTCTCGGAATGCTATGGCAACCTGTCCATCTGCATACTTTTGGTTTCTGTAAATAAAATGTGTTGATTAATAAGACGTTCTTGATTTTTGAGTTTTTGTTGTTCTGAGTTAAGGCGTGTTTCCACTACAGTTACATTTCTACTTGACGATTAATTTGCCTCCTTGACGATTAATTTGTTCTCGCTTGCCAGGCTAATAAAGTTGCTTGCCTGTGGCTATCAAAGCGGCTGTGCAGCGCCTAGCTGTCCGTATGTGCCCTTATTTGGGACACTGCCTTAAATGGGAATCTAATGTGGGGAAGCGTCCCACATCAGGGCAATCCACACTGTTATTATAGAATTAGCCCCTCTGGAAAAACTTTCCACAGAATCAGCGCCTCAGACAGCAGAGCCCATGGAATTTGTAAAACGTGCAGCTCTCATCCTGACCACTAGAGGTCGCGCATGTCTGGCTACACGCTCGCACCGGAAGCATGGATGATGCCATCTGCAATAATACATCTGATAGTTGAAATGTCACAATGTGGTATGCCAAAACAAATAGTTATAGTGTAGCGGTTTGCATTGCTGTGGAAATTTTATACACATGTGGACCCTCTATGACGTTCTATCACCAACGCATTCATGCCCAAATTTGAACTGGTGTAACGGTCTCTGTCTCATTGTGATGTCACCTACACACCCCCTCTGCTGTCGGTGCCAGGGACGGCTCCCTGGCACCCCCTGCAGCTGACCCATTTTACTGTTTTGACCCCCAGTTTTTATCCCTCAGCCACAGCCAGAAACGTCCTTTCTCCGCTTCCTCTGCAAGAGCCTTGGTTTCCTTTCGGAGCTTAGCCCCCGCTAGTCCAACGTTTCGTAGCAGCCTTACTGTTGATGCGCTGACGAAGCCCCGACAGCCCACTTCCACAGGGTAGGTGGCAGTGGACCAGCCTGCCTCTCTACACTCTGCAACCAGGTCTGCATACTTGGCTGCTTTGCGCTCATACGCTGCTTGGATTCCCTCCACCCAGGGAATGGTGAGTTCTATGAGCATGACAGATTTGGCGACGACGGACCACAACACGGATGTCCAGACGGAGTGATGTGGTGGTGATCTCTCTGGGGAACTGCAGCTGCTTGCTTGAGAGAAGACGCTTCGGGAACCTAAGAATGCTCCACGCATCCCGGAAAACCTGGCACTCCTGCCTTCTGGCAGCTGGTGTCGATATAGCTGTTCGTCATGAGGTACGCCATGACTGCAAAGAAAACCTTCCCCTCTACGTTCAGCAGTGCGATGCTTCTGAACTGATGTATCTCGCGGGATTCCTGCTCCTTTGGAATAAACACTGCCACAGCTCTTTGCCACTCTGATGGTATAAGTTGGTTTTTCCATGCGGCCGCCAATTCTGACCTTGCCTTCTTAATGACGGCATTGACTTCACTCAGTCGGGGTGGCGAGCTGTCGAACGGTGTGGCTGGAGGAGGTGGACGGGGGACATAACCAGGTGGACCCAAGGGAAGGTCCCTTCTTGGGTCACTGTACTGTCCCCGACGTGCTGCTCTACCTCCTCCTGGGTGGCCTCCAATCTCCCACTCCTCTTCTCTAGACGTTGGCGGGCATGCCTGAAGGGATTCCTCTTTCCTTCTCCTTTCCTGTGCTTTCGTATCCGTTCTGCTCGTCTCAGGCAAGCCAGATTTTGCTTCACCTCGTCCCAAAGCACTTTCAGGCCTCGTCTCTCCTCCTCCGATGCTCTCCTCCATTGCCTACGCGGTTGACGTCGATTCTGTACCAGGGCCTCGATCTTGGCTTCTCTCCTTCCCTTTCTTGGGGCCAGATTGAGAGGCTTTTTGTTGAGACTTCCGAACCTAACACTGCACTCTTCATACAGGATGTTTCCAAGGAGGTGACATAGATTCATGTCCAGCTTCTGCCATGTCCTGAGATCACTTGCCTTAGGCCACTTGATGGCATCCCTTCTTCCTGGTTCTCTCAATTCTGTTTGCTGGGTGGTTGGAAGGTTGCTAGGCTCAACTTCTGGATGTTCCCGCTCTCGGGGGTTGCTGCTTCTCACCGGGGGCTCTTCCTCCATTCTCTGCACACCAACAACATCGTTTGGACCCTCGGCTCTGTGGCTGGAGGTCCCTTTTGTCTTATCTGCCGGAGCAGTGCAAGGATGTTGTACGCCCTTCTTCTCGCTCTCCTTCTTCATCCTCCCCTGATGGATCCGCAGGCCCCTGTAGGTAGTCACTTTACCCCATCCAGACATGCACAATCGGAAGGTCTTTATCTCGTTGCCAATGTTTGTTCCAGTCGTTTCCGTGTAGTCAGTCAGGTTAGGCCCATCTTCCATCCCGCCTCTCGGACGTTTTTTTCTTGTTCGACTTCGTAGTTATCATTGTTGGGTGTCCCCTAGCCAGGAGACCAGTGGATTGCGGTAACTAGCTGCCCACTCCCGGAGCAGACTTTCCTGCCGTCATCCAGACTTTCCTGGAAATCATCCAGTCTTTCGCAGTGGTCACTGGTTGCCCAGATATACAGGCATGGTGATTCCTGCAGGGCAAATGAGTCTGACGCGCCTCCTACGGCGCCAAGGATCAGCTGCCAGGTCATCAGCCAAGGACCACCCCTCATTGGCGTTTCGCTCCCTTTTTTGGGAGCGAAACGATACTTGGAATGAATTATTGTATATTGTGGTGTTTGGAAATAATGTTTTGACATGTTAGGTTATTTCCATGATGTCATTGTTCCTGTATTTATGCTCTGGGGGAAAATGTGTAGTGATCTACATATTAATAGATTTATCGAGCAATATACAGGATTTCATCACGTGGGGTTTAGACTGATGCAATGACACATGGGAGGTCACATGAGGCTGGCCGGTAGCTGTCAGCTGGTCATTGTGACATCACATGTCTGGAATGTTCCGTGTTCTGTCTATAAATGCAGTGAGCCGATAGGCCTCTGCCTCTTTGTGAACCGTTCCTATGTGGAATAAACACATATCACATCGAGCACTTTGGAGTGATCCTGCCTGCGTGTATTGTAACGAGTAACGTGTATTGTAACGAGAGGCTGTCACCTCGTGGAGGAGCTGGGAATAGTGTGTGTGTGTGTTTGTGTATTTTAGTGTGTGTATTTTAGTGTGTGTGTGTGTGTGTGTGTGTTTTGTGTATTTTAGTGTGTGTGTGTGTGTGTGTGTGTGTGTGTGTGTATGTGAGTGAGTGTGTGTTTGTGAGTGAGTGTGTCTGTGTGTGTGTGTGCGTGTGTGTGTGTGTGTGCGTGTGTATGTGATTGAGTGTGTGTTTGTGAGTGAGTGTGTCTGTGTGTGTGAGTGTGTGTGTGTGTGTGTGTGTGTGTGTGTGTGTATGTGATTGAG
>OMKY01248314.1:8748-20715 GCA_900302395.1 Bregmaceros cantori | reverse complement strand
AAAAAATACATGAATTTTCCTTGCAAGTAATTTGGTTAAATGTTTAACTAAGGGGGGGTCCGCGTTGGCCGAGTGGTTATGGACACCGCACCTAACGCCACCCCATTCATGTTAGTGGCGCTGTGTCTACCACAGCGTCCGCAGTGTCGCGAGTTCGACTACGCTCGTCGACTTGTCTGCATTGTCAACCCCCGATCTCTTCAACCCAGTTTCCGACTAATTCTATCCAATAAAGATGGAAAAACGACACTGACGGCGGAAAAAATAACTTAAAAAAAAAGTTTAACTAAGTAAAGTGTTGAGAGAAGAGTAAAAGGAAAATAATTGTACCACTCTACCTGTCCTTCTGCAAAAACACTATGGATGCAAAATAACATGCAGGCTAAATGTTTTTGCCCATAAAATTATTGGTGTTACATCCATTCATTCAAATCTGTTCTTTAACTTAAGTTACAGGCCATAGAACAGAGATTTGCTTTTTTTAGGAACAGTCGTAGTTTATTGGCTACATTTTTTTTACATTTTGGATTGCACTGCACAAAATAAGTCAAATTATTTTGTAATTGCAGAGCATTTTCAGAGCTGAAAATGTGGCAATAATGACTACGAACGGTGGCGCGTCGCCAGGGCACACACCGCACAGTGCGCCCGGTGGCTCTCACACGCCATTCCTTTCATCGGCACCATGATCAAAGGGCCATTAGATGCGCCTGCACAATATGACAGCGTGCTATTATCCCAACCGCCACACCGCCAGGCCATTTACATATCACAAACACCAGACCCTGCCCCCCACAACCCCAACACCTGACCGCCCACGCTTCCAAGACTAGAAACTAGGGCCGGGACATTGAGAGATAAATACCACAATAGGCGTGAGATGAACACCACAATATAGTGCGCAGTTGACCTCGGTTACTGTAAGTCAAGTCAACACCAAGTCTTTAAATAAAATTGGGGGCTGGCTGTAGCTCAGTTGGAACAACGACAGGAGGGTTGAAGACCGAAAGGTTGGTGGTCCGAATCCCAGCTTGGAGAGTCTCCATGCTTGAGTGTCCTTGGGCAATAAACGTAACCCTTAACTGTTACCAATGGGTCGCGGTTGAGGGACTTTCATGGTAGCCTGCGATATTGCCAATGTGAGAATGTGTACATAATTTCTTGTTTGCGATTACTAGAGTATTCAACAAAACAAAAAATAATAATGACAGATTAAAAAAAACGTTGACCTCTTGATAATAATCTTGCGAATATTCACAAATCTTTGCCAATAGCAGCAGATCTTCCCAATAAATAAGCATTTACATAGCAATATGAATAAAATGGAGGATTACCGTTTACCCCTACCAGAACAACAATTGGTGTTTAGTTAACCAATAGTCTGTTGGTGTTTAGTTAACCAATATATAATGTGGTAATGTTAGTTAATTAACTGTTAGTTAACGTCAGTCTCTCGTTAGTTAACCACTTTGTAAGTGTAAAATGTTAATTAATGCTTAAGTGTTTGTTAAGTCTTAGTTAACTATTAGTTAACATAACTGTTACTTAACATTAGTAAAATGTTTGTTAACTGTTAGTTAAACGTTAGTTAATCAAACCTAACAGTTAACTAACATTAACTAACTGTTAGTTAATCATTAATAGCAGACCGTTATTATGAAGTGTTACCACAATTTCTGCTAGAAAACTTACCTTCTTGCAAGACCAATGACCAGGACCTTTGTATGATTGCCATTAACCAAGCAATAGCAAATGAACCAAACCTACCCAAACCATTGCCTTCCCCCCCCTGTCTTTGGTGAGTAAAGAGAGGTGATAACTGAAGGGAGAGTCGGGAGAGTATATAAAGCTCTTGCTTAATAATTTATCGCGTCGACATTAACCTGCATGCCAAATAGAGTTGACGGCTCCTTTGAAATGCATATTGGATGCATTTGACAATGTGCGTGCCTGTGTGTGGCTCCGCGTAAGTCGTGTTAAATGTGTAAAAAGGTGACCAAAGGCAACACAACTGATACGGTACTGGTGTGGTTTTGGTACAGCTCAGCATATCTTGTGCAGATAGCAATAGCCTTGACAGGGTCTAGACGACTTTGAGGCGCATCGCTTGCAGATGCTACTCATGTCTCATGTCCTCTAGATGTGGGTCACATGATTTCTATGATTGATAGCAATGTAAGAGACTGTGAGACTTTCTTTTTTAAATGTTTTTTTCCAGCCCATTCAGGCTGTTTTTTTCCAAGTTTTATTTACTAGGGTTAGCGGAAACAGGTGAAGATGGGGGGGCAGACATGCGGGAAATACGTCGGTGGCGAGATTCGAACCACCGACTCACCACGCCATTAAGGAATATGCGTGCTTTCCAGGGCTAAGCCTAACTGAGCTACTGGGCAGCATGACTGTGAGACTTTCTAACATATTTTTTCCCATGAAACAGTGTTTGTCAACTGCTGATGATTGTGCTGACGATACTGAATTAATGACCGATTCTTGTTTCTCCCAATCCCACCAATCTCCATCCTGGTTGTTGGAGATGGGTGAGCATGATTTTGTGATGTCTAGCGGATGGTTCATGTGAACCTGGCAACCTGTGACATATGGTATAGTACACACACCTAGTGTGTACCCATGTGGGGTAACTAATGAAAATTAACCCTGCCAGTACCACCCAGAATAAGATCACACTTCCCAGAATGCTTAGCGTCAGCTAAGAGTAGAGCTGGAAAGAACAAGCATAGTTACACCACACATTCAAAGGCACCTCAAAGAAAAAAAAAATATTTCCAAGTAGATCTATTAAAATTACCTCTGCATGCAGTAGAATGTGCATCATTATTTACCTCACCAGTAGCAGTAGGAATTTGTTGTTGAGGGTTGAGGTTAACTGAGTTTCTGTTCTTTACCTCAACAGATGCACTATACATGTGTTGTAGTTTAAGCGAGCTGCTGCTGTTTACCACTATTTGTGTTGTTTTTTTCAGATGTTGTTTGTTACAAACGTGAAAGTACCATTGTTGCATAGAATTGAACTTGATCGCGTCAAGTTGTACAAATTACAGATTATTGAAGCGTGCGCGGGAGGTGAGGTGGGGGGGGGGTCTGGGCCGTCCGGCATCTGCTCCAGCCCATAGCCCATTGGGATTTTGACAATGCGGCCTTCTG
This sequence comes from Bregmaceros cantori, assembly GCA_900302395.1. Taxonomy (NCBI): domain Eukaryota; kingdom Metazoa; phylum Chordata; class Actinopteri; order Gadiformes; family Bregmacerotidae; genus Bregmaceros; species Bregmaceros cantori. Next base: position 17,553 of record OMKY01248314.1, on the reverse strand, counting down.
AGCAAAGTAGTTGAATAGCCCGACAGAATAGGACGACTGGCAGTGAATTTTCTACACTATAAGCCGCACTTCATAGCCTTACACGGTGCTCTTTCAAATACAAGCTAGTCTAATTGTATTGTATGAATACTATTTTTACGAGGCATATATTTTTAAAATATGGGTTTAATTTTCACACAGGTAGTCTTCAGATTACCCATATTGACAGTGCCTAAAATGTACCCTAAATTCAATATGCTTTCAAGTTTTAGTTATAAGTAATCTAAAAGTAACCGTTATTCATAACATAAATAATGGGATTACCTTACAAATCACAATTGTCATCATTATTAACATGAGTAACTTGTAACTGTAGGTTCGTTTTTAAAAGTAATGAGTATTTACTTCAAATATTAGTAACTGGTTTGGTATTGAAAGGTAAACAAATATTCAAGTTATACCTTTAGCGCAGGCACAGCCAGCGGTCGGTTGTCTTTGTCCAGGGAGACGTAGGTGAACAGGGCAGAGACAGCGCGGTACTTCCCCTTGTCGGGCTCCAGGAGGGGCTCCACGTCCACCATCACCTGGATCTCCATGGAGCGTGCACTGGTGAACACCATGCGGCCCAGCACCTTCATCAGGGAGCCTGCAGGGGGCAATGTTGAAGACTCGTGTGGTCAGGTCGCGGACTGAACTGTGAGCAACCTTCAAGCTGCACCCCATTTCCAGCTAATCCTGAGAAAACCTGGCCCAAAATGTGCCGCAAAAAAACAAGACTGATAACCTTCTACACAACCATCATCCAGTCGGACCTCTGCTCATACATCATGGTCTGGTTCAGGTCTGCCACAAGACTTTTAATCTATCACGGAACTACTCCTGTAGGACATCAAGACAGAGGCTGTGTAATGATTGCATTAAGCCTGGAGAGCATCCTTCACTCAGGCACAGCAGTTAGAGTGTCCAATTCCTCACCCACAATGTCCCTCACTTTCTTTTTTATCTTGTTGAGCTTATTGGCGTCTACAGCTCTGAGCCCAGCACGTTACCCCAGCAGGTGACAGAAAATGTGAGGGAATTGGCAGACTCATAAAATATCCATAGCAAGGTCCTACAGATGTTGAAGGACCGCAGCCGTCTAAGGAAGTAGAGACGGCTTTGACCCTTCTTGAAGATGGTTTCTCTATTCTTTGCCCAGTGTGTTGTGCATCAAGGTATTCGTAGTGATCTACAATGTCGATGTTGATCGGGACCACCGTGACCTGGAGGTCCTCAGATCAAACCAGTTCCTTAGTTGTCACATTTAGCTGCAGGTGGCTGCGCTCACATGGCAAAGTCACGTATCACAGTTTGATGTTTCTTGTTTTAGTCCGTTGTGATCACCCAACCGCCACTGTGTCATCTGAGAACTTCTGTAGGAGCCATGACTCGGAAAGGTGGTAGTGTAGTGTGAACAAAAAGGCTGATAGTACTGTTCCTTGCGTTGCCCCCGTGTTGGATACCACTGACACACAGTAGTGGCGTCAAATGTATTGGGGTCTCTCTGTTAGATAATTCACAATCCACGACACCATAGCAGGATGCACCTGCAATTTACTAAGTTTCTCCTCTAGTAGTGCAGGTTTGATTGTGCTGAATGCACTGGAGAAGTCGAAGAGCATGATCGCCACCATGCTTGCTGGCTTATAAAGGTGAGTGGAGACCACGGTCAAGCAGGTATATGATTGCATCTTCCACTCGTAAGAAGGTAGCAGGTCCAGTTTGGGCTTAACCCAGGGTCTTAGATGCATTAGAATGAGCCTTTCCAATGTTTTCATGATTTGTGAAGTTAGCGCGATGGGGCGATGATCAGCTGGACTACTTGGTTGTGCCTTCTTTGGCGCCGGGATGAAGTCTTCCAAATCCTGGACACTTTTGAAAGGGAGATAGACATCCTGAAGATGTGGGATAATATTCCACCCAGCTGGCTCGCACAGCTCCGCAGTACCCATGGGTTTACACCATCAGGGCCTGCCTTAGAAGCTCAGAGCTTTTTCAATTGCCTCTCGACATCCAAAGGGGTTAGTGGGGGTAGCCCACTACCAGCGAGTTTAAATGAGGTTGAAATATACATATATTTCATTGTGAATTCTTTCAGCACAACCATTTTAACACTAATGCACAGCCATTTTAACACTAACATTTTTACAATCTTTAATTTCATTTTTAACATTTATTATTTTTTATTGTATTTCTTTATCACAAACATTTGCACACTGGTCCACAAATGAACACAGCAACTTATAATATATGGAAGAGAATCTCTAGTTCCCCAAAAAAATGTGATTACAAGTATGTATTTTCTGTAGGATACCTGTGTAAGAGTTAACATGATACTTTTTTCAAGAGTTAATATGATCATCTCTTCATTCATTAGCACGTCTACATTTGCCAAACAAAAAAAAAAAAAATATTTTAAGAAGCGTTCGGGAACCCCTGTGTGCGATAAACTCCGGCTCACTGGTGGGAACACAAGCCACCTTTTAATTAGAAAATTATTGAGCAGCAGTAATAACAAGTGATGAAACAACTCCGACATCCAAGGTCCTTCAACACCACCTGAGGGCGGCGAAGCACTCTCACTCTCTGTGCAGTGCTCCATAAGTGTCTCATCCAAGGTGCTTCCTGGAGTGTTCTATTAAACTAATTTCATCCTCCAGTGCGCCCACTCCTTCCTCCTGACCTCAACCTGCTTTCAGTGGTGCCGAACCAGGCCTGTGGACTTAAGTTGAAGACCACTTCTGGATCGACAAATACTTTACACATCCCCAGAGTAGTAGTTAGAACAGAGCAGAAGTGGACAACACACTGATAAAATCAAAAAAATAAAAAGAATGTGAAGAATTTTGGCCATATTGGGTATTTTCCCAAGCTTGGTCTTTTTTTTTTTAAGTTATTTTTGGGTCCGCAAGCGCCATTTTTCATTCTTTATTGAAAGACATAGTAACAGGATTAAATCGCAACCTGGGAACAAAGAATCGGGTCAAGGCATTGCAGAAAAGCCGGAGATGGGACGAGCTCTCTAACCATCTCTATTTACTACTCTTTTTTGTCTGTGTGCCAGTGCCTGCCCGGTGATGAAACACCTCCCAGTGTGTGCCTGTGTATGTGCGCCTCTGTGCCATGTCACGTGACTACACCTGCATTCTTTTGTATGTGCCAAGAAGGACAATTATAATGGAATGCATTGCACAAATGATTAAATTGTGTGTGGATTTCAGTGTGGAATATAGCACACCACAAGTTCCCATCATCCGTTTTTAATAATGTGGTGGTGTGCAGCCACTGAATAGACATGTTAAAATTGTTCAATCATTGCATGGCCAACAACGGAAGCCCTCTTCATCTCTACGTGAAAGAAAATTATTTACCACAACTGCCTGTAGACGAGTTCGGGGGGTACTTCCGGTGTGTGAGCGCCACGCCCCGTGTCAGTTAGTTCGCTGTGTTTTTGCCAATTTTTCAACATGAATATTCGGTGGGAACACACACCTACAGGGTTATTTAAAACGGAACTGGGTAACTTGCGGGGTGCTATTCAACACCCAAATGCTATTGTGCGGATCTGTGACCCACAAATGCATGATTTAATGATCAGTGCAGCTTGTTCCATTTTCTCATTCCTTTTGGAAGAACTCGTAGAAGCAGTCAGCCTATTGGTCCAGAAGAACATGGGGCCACTCGGTGAGTAACTTTAAGTCGGATTTTGACTGTATTTCATCAATATTTATGTAAAATCATGAGTGGTGTGATGTGTAACTGGTCACAGACGACATCTAGTGGTCGGATTTTGAACTGCTGTGCGTTTTGTGTGTTTTGTGTGCTCGGACCTCGGTCAAGTACCAGAGTTGGCATATGCAACTATTAGGCACCGGAAGTCTGTTTCATCCCGGCGGGACAAAATGCAAGCCCCCTGTATTTTGCGGGTAAACAATAAGATGACAGATGAACAGGGGTGGCCGGCTCACCTTTTTTGATCTTGCGATGAAAGTTTATAGCATCCACGGAAACGGTGACGATGCGCGTGTTACAGTGTCGGGCCGCCACGATGCCCGCCACCTCGTCCATCAGCTTCATGGCCACACCTGGTGGAACAACATCATCAGCAGTGGCTCAAAGTCTCAGACGATCCACTAACATGAGGATTTAGAGGCTACAGAGAAGCCTGCTCTTCGGGTGCCAATGGCTGGCAGACTACCTCCACCACAAGTTATTTTTGGGCGCAAGCACCGTTTTTCATTCTTTTTATTGAGAGAGATTAAATCGGAAACTGGGATGAAGAGTCGGGGGGAGACATTGCAGAAAAGCCGGACAGGGGATTTGAACCTGCGGCACTGCTCGACCTATGATCTGGGGGACGCACTGCCTACCCGCTCGGCCACCGCCCCCCCGCTTCCCCCACCAGTGAGTTTTTACAGCATGTGTGTGCATGTGTGTGTCTTCAGTAAATGTAGGATTCAAGTACCCTGCACTATAAACATTGTTACGTCCCTGTACGTCTAACACAGCTGCCACCCGCAAGTGAAACCAACGTATGCATAATTGCGTGTCACTGTGTGCTGACTGAATTAAGCCAAAGCCTCAATTAACATGGTCGATAACGCTCTTATTTGTCATCCGTGTGTTGTGTGCGCGTGCGGCATTATCACCGCTAAGATCTGCCGAACAGCTGTTGTTGTTCTAAGTACCAAACACTAGACAGAAGCGCAGAGAGGCGTTCGCCGCTGCTACTCTGAGACTCAGGAATAAGCTACACCTGTCCATAACACAGGCCTAGGGCTGCACCGTTTTGCTTAAAAATACAATGGGCTGCCCAGTAGCTCAGTCGGTAAGGCAGAGCACTGGAAAGCATGCATATGCCTCAATGGCGCGGTGAGACGGTGGTTCGAATCTCGCCACCGACGTATTTCCCGCATGTCTTCCCCCCATCTTCACCTGTTTCCACCAACCCTAGTAAATAAAGCTTGGAAAAGACAGCCTGAATGGGCTGGAAAAAAACATTAAAAAAAATCCAATCCATTCTGATCTCTGAATCCCCACTTTCAGATTTTATTCTAATTAAAATAACAACAATCAAGAAACGCCCGTCAAGATTTATCACACAAAATATATATGTTTTCCAAACTGTGGCACTGAATGTACAGAGGGCATATGATGAATAAAATTATCATTTTTTTTAAATGCATTAATATAAAATATTATATTATATTAAATACAAGTATATCTAAAAATATTAACATTCAAAAATCCAAATACAATTCACAACAACAACCAGCAACACAGTAACTCATTGTGTGTCTGTACTAAATCACCTACTAGAACATTTATGTCCAGAGAAACAGACTTATGGTTTAAATATTTTAAAAATCTTAAAACAAAAAGATTTCAGATTGTTGTTTTTTTGCACAGCCCTAGACAGGCGCCATCCCTCCACATTTTTGAATCTCTTGAAAACACATTATTACTTTTTTTTAATTTTGTGTGATTTTCATTTTGATGCCTTCCAGGCTGACATTTATATTCGTCAGCCCTCTCATTGTGTCTCTAATCATTTGTATTCTCTTTTTTTTCTCCTGTCTCATGTTTTTCTCTATCCTTGCCTGTGGCTGTGTCCAAAATCACTCAGTATCCACCACTCCCTACATAGTGCACTCACTATATAATCCACTCGATAGCAACGACCAATAATTCAATATTATCACCATATTATCATCAGGACTTTGTAGTCTTACTCGAGTTGTTTTTTTTACAAATGTATTTCATTCTTACTCAAGTAAGAAATCCCGGTACTTTTGCCATCTCTGATGTTGACGCAACAACCGTCTCCTGAAAGCGACACAATGCCGTCTTCTGCGAGCCATACAATGAAAATGAATTGAGATGAAACACACACCAGATGCACTACACAATAAAACAGAGGATCGATGGGCTAAGCCAATAAGACAGCCTCCCAGACAGCCCGCGGAAAGCTCTATTGACAGAATGACCACGAGACAAATAGCTGGTGCCTTTGCCGAAGACACTAAGAGCTGTTAAAAATTTCTGGACGTCAAATCCAGTTTCCTAAACTCGTGTTGTGACTTGCTGGCAGGAGGATCAAGCAGAAACAGCTACATTGAACGAATAGTGTAATAGGTCATTCAAAGATTGGGAAGGTTACAGTTTTGTACTTGAAAATTGGAGGTTGTTTTGTAATCTGATTAACGGTAATCGGATTACATGTAGTCCGATTACTTCCCAATCCAGAGAGAGGGTTACATTGTAGTCAACAGCTAATAGACTGGCCAAAACAAGTATCTTAACAAAGACAACGTAAAACCTCCGATCTAAAAGACTTGTCGCAAACTCAGTGACGAGAGAGAGTGTGGTCGTGAAGGGATATTATCATTTCTGCCTTCCTCAATACTCGTGTCTCGCATATGGAGTTTAAAGCCCAATTCCCAATGGACTTTTATTACCAATGGACCCCTGGTAATTCGGAATAATTGTGCAGGGCGTCTGAGTTTCATTTGACGTGCGAATGCGCGATTTCAGTGATTTGCGAAGTAATAATTCCACTGCGAGTTACCTACTGTGATTCGGCAAAACACAACAATGGATTGAATTCAGAATTTGTTTAACTTTGTTAATACACGCACACATGTGCGTTTGTGTGTGTGAGAGTGAAGTCTGTGCATGTGTGTACACGTGTGGGCAAGCAAAAATACTGAACATATGTCATATTGTCTTTTAAAATTTAAGTCAGAATGCGCGGCAAAATAACACAGGCGTCAGGGGGTAATTGAGAATTATCAGAGGTCCCCATGTAATTCAATGGCAGTGCGAATTGGGTTTAAGATTAGATTTAAGATTAGAGTTACTGATTAAACAATTAATGAGTTAATTTTACAAAAGTAACCCCAACCACCCTGATTTTGACATGCAAACCAGGCCATTGTGAGTAATAGCGGACGCTGCTGTCTTTTCAAGCACAAACAGCATGATGACAACACAGCAGCAACGTCCTGCGGGTTGAAGCGGGCACACTCTCCTGCACCTCCCTGTGGCTTGACCTGGTGTTTACCCCTTTAGATCTTCCAGTTGTGGTGTGACCCACATAGGACATTCTCCAGTTCATGCCATTCTTTCAAAAAGATTAATGAAACCGTTAGTCTAGTCATATTTTCTTTCAGCATTCTGATTAGAGCCAACCATTTTAATGTTTAAAAAATACAGTTGTGGGGTTCTGGGACATAATTCACACACGATATTGACATTGACAAATGACGTTGACATTGCGGGCGAGCATAACAGCGTAATTTCCGGTGAGTGCAAAATGTGTTTGATTTGAGACAGTGCTAACTAGCGTGCACTAGCGCGAGTCAGTGCAATTGCTTGCAATTGCAAAATGGTAAAATAATTTGAATGGTTTAATGGCTAATGGGTTCATATTCACCTTTTTAAAAAACAATGTACGTACATTTTAATATTATGTATTTTTAGCAATTAAATTAAATTCATTCATTCAATTTGTTGCTGACTAATTCTATAATGAATTTGTTGACTATTGTGTTGGTAATTTCCATTCCAATAATCATTTTTGATTTCTTTGGCAATAAGCTTTTGTTGGTTTTGGGACACATATCTTTGGCAACTCTATAAAGCAATATTAAATACAAAAATAGAAAAAAATAGAAAAAGAATTATTATACATAGTGCAGTGTGCAGCAAATAATGCAGCAACAACCGAATCTCGCAATAAGAAATGGAAAGGGTGTTTTCATTTCAACCCTTAAGTATGGCAGTATATGCTGGTTTGAAATTATTCATAAACACGCACACATATCTAGCTGTTCTTTGCAAAAGCCTTTGGATGTAATGTCTCAGAAGCTTGGCCAAGAATGCATTATTGTTGTTGTAGTTGTTGTTTCCATGGAAACCAATACCATGGCAATGGTTTATGAAAGAGAATTATTGAGTAACGTCGTGACTACAGCTGCAACTAACCATTATTTTAATACACAATTAGTTGCCGATTATTGAAACGTTTAGTCAACTAATCTGTTGATTTTCATATTTTAAAACATTAATCTTGTCAATTTCAAATACAGATAATTATAGTACTTCTATGTACAAGGAAAGTCCAATGAATATACACCAATTAGGTTACTTGCAGACACGAGCTTACTACAATTGAGTTAAACCGTAATATTTTGCTGATGTTCTTTCCAATTGTAATTGAATTATGTCCATCAAATTGCATGGATCAATAGGGGGTTGTTTCAGCACAAACTGCCGACAATAACAAGGATTCCATCATTTTATTTTTTATAATCGAGTCATTGTTGCAACGCTATTCGTGACTGTTGCAAAACTTAACTAGAAGCAATCAGAGAATGTGAACCTGCTCCGTTGTGGTACAAAAAAAATGTACATTTAGTGCTAGCAATATGTGTGACAACCCATTACCAATGCAAGTGCTGGTAGAGTAGCACGATTGTGATTGACTCCACCGGCGAGCATGCGAACTACATTTCCCAGCAGCCACTGCGACCCGGAAGTCTGGTCACGTGACCGCGTTAAGCGTCCAGTGATCATCCGATAAGTTGGTGATCACCAGATAAGTTGGTGATTAAGTATGATTATGTTACTTAGAGGCTACAGAAATGCACCAAAATGTAATCACTTCTTCCATTGGTAATTTCCAACAACTCTCCAAATTCTCATCCAGATCCGTGCGCAACTTATTCAGTTATCCTGGTGACAAACCAACAAACCAACGCCACCAAAAACATAACTTGCTTGGCG
>OMKY01248313.1:0-12770 GCA_900302395.1 Bregmaceros cantori | reverse complement strand
TAAATCTGTGATCTGTCAACATACACACCAACTCAGCGAGCCGTTGACACGCCCATAGCGGTGCAAACCATTTTCTGTACCGCGCAGGGGGATTTTATTTACCTAGTGGGTGTTGTGCAGGTGAGTTTGTATTTCAACGAAAACTTCGAGGAACGATATTAACCGGTATTAACCGGTTACCTATATTTTAAAATAAGTGTTTCTGTTCCGGAACATAAAAAATAATAAAGTTTCCGGTTTCGTTTCTGTTCCCTGTAAAATACAAAAAGTTCCCGGTTTTCGTTTTCGTTCCTTGAACCGGTTCAAAGCCCTGGTTAGAACACAGACAAGCTTCAGTCTTGGTATATTTCAACTTGAGTAGAATTCTCGAGTGGAATTCAATTGAACGAGTAGAAAAACGGCCTCCTGTTGTCGCACTTAAGACTATTTAAATTGCGCTCTTCTCTCAGATGAGATGAAGCGAAACAAACTGCGCTCCGCTTGCGATCGTAGGATGCTATCACAGGCAGCTCATTATCCCTCAGTCCTTTGAGGGTCTCTCTCTCTCACACGGAGATGTTCATGCTTTGTGTGTGTGTCGCCCGCTTTCAATTTTTTTATTAGGTGCATAGGTAATTTTTTTTTAGGTGCAGGTCGGCGAGGCACAGTGAAGTGTGTTCGATAGCTCAGTTCTTCAGCTCAGCCTTGCTAATGTTGTTAGCATGGTGTTAGCTTCCCCCTATGGGCCGTTCATTGCGCGTGCGCATGATCCCACATCACACGCTGAGGATTGGGCTGCGCTATGTGTGTGCGGCCCGTTCCCTGTAGCGTCTCAAATACGGCGCGTCCCGCAATATTAGTTTTGCTTTACTTGGCATATTTAAATAATCGATTTGGGATGTTTGTCAATCGATGTAATCGGATCGGCCATGGTTGAATCACGATTAATCTAAGAATAGGCAATTTCCCTCACATCTACAGCCTCAGTACCCGTTGATCAGTTTCAGCCGTTGTGGTAGCTCACAACCTCTTGCTTCCTGGTATGTTGATGAGATAATTCAGACCACCACTTTTGTGTGTGTGTGTGTGTGTGTGATTCAGATTGAAAGGGACAGATGCCAAGAGACAGCTGTGAATCTCTGCTATTTTACACATGCTTACACACTCCAGGTTGCCTTTCGAGTCTCGTGTTTCTGCCTTGCTCTTGTGGGAAGAAAAAACATGCACAAAATTAAGGTTGCACAGGTTTAATTTTTCACACAATTTGCACAGTTGTTAAAATATCTAAATAAAGATTTTCTGCACATATTATATCTATCCATTCAGCTTATAATTTAGCTATGAACCGTTTGGTTGTGTTTCAAAGCCGTGGTGGAGGAGGCTGAATATCTACCAGGATACGTCGTTTAGTCCGAAAGTCCGTAATGTCGCCATTACAGCATGGTATGCTGTAAGAACATTTTGTGTGTAACGTGAGCATGTGTGTTCCACATAGTCTATAGTATTGGCGTGGTGCTGTCTGTGCTGCTGCCTGTAGTGCATGGTGTCCTCTGTCATAAGCCACAATCTTTTCATTTTGAGAGGAACATGTATCTGCCCTGATCATTAAAATTGGTTGGTTTGATTTCTCCTCCATTGATATCCATAGATCTCCAATAGATTTTCAGCCGGTGGAGTGTGAAGCAGTCAGTTCAGCACTCAAAATACCGCTTAACCCCAACATGAAAACTACTCGACTGTTCTCTCTCCCCTTCATCTTCTCTTCCCAGAACGGCTTCATTAACCCCTCCCTCTATCCTTGGGCAAACCCTAACCATCACCCCATCTTCTGTGTATGGGGAGTCGGCAGCATCCATTATTGATGTGTTGTGCATTAATATTTGATGCTGGTTTTGAGTGGAAAAAAAAACCCTAGCTATACCAGAGATATTGCCTTCTCGATTACGTGACTCATTGATTTTCAGTATGATGAAGATGTCGATATATATCGGTGACCGGAATATCGGTCTGGCTCTAGTAAGAATTAACATCTGTAGCTAGAGCTGCAACCATTAATCGATTATTGAAATAATCGACAAATAATTTGTTAATTGATTAATCGGCAGCGATTAATCGCTTCATGGTTTGGCCCATTCTTTGCTCATACGTGTTGAATTTATGGTGTTCCCAATGCAATGTTTCCAGTGTCAAGGCCCCAATACAATAAAGACAACACGTAAGCTTGCGTGAAAGTCCAATATGTTGTAATTTAGCCTGTAAGAGTAGGCTCTTTCATGGTATTACTATGAAATGGAGATTGAGAGACAGCAAAAAGTTTGTAACATTAACATTGCATACTTTTAATAATGTTTCATAATCATAATTAATGCTAATAATCGTTCCGATATTAAAGGAAAAACGAACCGATTAATCGATTAATCGTCAGTAAAAATGGCTGATCGATTATCAAAATAATCGTTAGTTTCAGCCCTATTTGTAGCATCATTCTCATTACTTTAACCACAGGACTAACAATATATGTTATGCCGACTAAACGAATATAAAACCAGCTGCAGCAGAAGTGATGATGTGCTATAGAAGTGTTTCCTTTGTGTGGGAATGAGATGCTGTAGCTTTGGGATCAGGCTGAAATCAATGGTATGGATATCCTATGGGAGGAAGGTCAATCTCCTCATTCCCATACACACATACATCCGGTCCATTTCCCAATCTCAGCAGAATATGCATGACCATTCGTCGATGTTGTCTGCCTCTGCCTCTTTTACCTTGCACTAATCCCTCCAGAGCTTTGTTTGACCAATTTGGGAGCTTTATATTACTGTAGACTCTTGGAGGTCTGCTTTTGATTATTGGCATTATTCGTTTATTTTCATTCGTTTATTTCATTAGCTTAAAAATTAATTGTAATGAGTTTGTGCTAAATTGTAACTAAATTGTTGTACATTTGTTATTGCAATATTGTGAACCAAAATTGACTATTTCAACTTTTCAAGTTGACAAAATTCAGTTCTGTGTCGCTTTGAATGTTTTTGGGATTTTTGAAAGGACAAATATCTAACCGATTAGTCGATTAATCGTTTCCATAATCTGCAACTAATCGACTATTGAAATAATCGTTAGTTGCAGTCCTAGTAATATTCCAAAACGAGTGTGGCCAGCACCGTGCGTGCCCGTGAGTTGCTGGTCATCTAAGGAGAACCATAGTTGACTATATTCCAAATGTAGTTTAATCTCTTGTATCCCTTTATTTTTAATGGAGAAAAACACCTTAATCAACTAATAAGCTCAATAAACAACTAATTGACGTTTAAGATCATCGTTAGTTGCACACTGAACTCCTGCCATTATACAGCTCTAGACACGATGCATGAATTTCATTCACCCAAAGGATTTGGCTAGACCCACCTGCAGCCCTTTCACGGTTCTCTAAACGAAGAGCGCTCTGCACGCACTGAAGGATTGAGCTGTGAATGGTACCGGTGCTAAGTGCCATGAGGCCAATTCTGCAATCGGCGTATGTTTGGATGTGCGGTGCTCCTGTGAAACACGTTGGATTCATTTTTGCTGTTGAAAGCAAACCCATTAGTGCATTCAACGGGTGGTATTTGTCATGTTCGCCGGCCTCCATGGCACCGGTGCCTGGGTAGCTGATAATAACAGTGATCTCCGTCCTCACAGAAATTGTATTTATTCATTTAAGGCTCAAATTAAGCAGAAAATGATAGTCTAGCGACCCTCATTCTCATGTTTTACTACCTCCCCTTTTAGCAGAATGTTTCGTCTTCTTCCAGAACTCCCGTTATTGTGGGTCTGTGTTGTTGTCCATTGTTTGATTTGTCTGCCTTTACTTGTGTTACCTTTTAGGTTCCAATAATCACCCAATCCCATTCAGGCAATGTTTTTAGTGACTGTAGAGATTCAGAGCTTTTGCTTTTTATTATGGTCATCATTGTTTTTTTATGGTCGGCAAGAGTTTTTAATTTCTTTGTGACCTGTGAGGCGAGTTGGTCTTGCTGGAATGTTAAATTATGGTTACATATTTGTTCAATGAGGATTCAGCTGGTGAATATAACGTCTTTTACAAACTATTTTTATATTTAATTCTTTGCAAAGAGACAATATGCAGAATGTGTTATTGGTAGTAGGTAAAGGTGCTCCGATCCGATCCTCAGATCGGTGATCGGGGGCGATCAGACTTTTTCTTCAACGATCGGGACTCGTCATTTTATCCCGATCAAGTTTGTAAATGATTCAAGGAGCATGCCAAATGTTTATTTACTTTGACAATTATTGAACTTGACAATTGTGCCAAATAATTTGGGTACTACTACTGTATCGGGGATCGGGACGCGGTATTGGGACACGGTGCCGGAGATTGGAATCGGCCGATCCTTAAAATCAAAGGATCAGGAGCAAAAGAACGTGATTAATGCACCCCTAGTAGGAGGCGTAGGGCGATTCATTAGATTTGAGCGTTTTCCCCATGAAGACCAATATAGATTTCAGTAACCGCACCTACGGTTCAGTAATGGCTTGCATGCAGTAGCCCAGGTGCCCTTAAGCTTGGGTGATGGTTATCATGTATTACAAAATATTAACTGATCTCAGTAATTGTTCACAGTAATTTCAATCGATCCAGACCTGCCACTTTGATCCAACCGTTTTGATTGATAGCCGCCTTTCAACACCCCTGACTAGTACTCGGTTGTTCAATTCCGTCACAATATAGCTGACCACTTAGACATGTTGTGGCTCCGCCCCCTCACCCTGCACTCCTTCCTCCTGCCCCTCCCCCCTCAGGATCCTTCGGCACAGTTTTCTGGGTTCCCGCCGTCCGCAGTCTCCCACAACGGCGTGGCGGGGAACGACTATGGCCCTACGACCATGTTCGGGGGCCAGGGAGGGCCAAACGAGGCCGTGTCCAACACGTCTTTGGCCTGTGGAAACAATGTAAGATCCTGCCTGACATGGGGCTTGGGCGAAAAGATGACCAACTGAAAAGCTGCCAAGTCTGTTGTCGATTTTGTTCTTTTACTGTGTGTGCAACCAAATCGTTCCCAGACTGTAACAAAATGTCGTCAATTTTAGTCAGGGCTTTGAACCGGTTCAAGGAACGAAAACGAAAACGGGGAACTTTTTGTATTTTCCATGGAATGGAAACGAAACCAGAAACGCTATTATTTTGTATGTTCCGGAAAAGGAACACTTATTTAAAAATAGTGGTAACCAGTTAATACCGGTTTTATTTTGTTCCTCAAAGGAGTGCACTTGGGGATAACTTCAGAAATAAAACAAGAGTATTCATAAAATCTACGATGTAGCAGTGAAGTAGGAATTGTTGCGGGACTCTCTGCAGCGTGTTGTTGTGGGTTCGCCCCATCACACAACGGCTGTAGAGCGCTACCAGCGGGTCTCTGTAGCGAGTCGCTGTGGGTCCGCTGCAACATATATTACATAGCATTAAACAGCTGACAGGAACGAAATTAACCGTTCCGTTAACAATATTTTTTGTTCTAACCGGTTCAGGAACATCAATTTATGGGTGGAACACATAACCGGAAACGTTATAATTCTGTTTCTGTTCGGAACGAAACGCTTGGGAAAAAATATTGGTTCAAAGCCCTGAATTTAGTGAATAAGAAACCCATAAAATCGTGTAACAAAAACTGTACAACATGGCCTTTAGCTGAGCTAATCTATTATTTTGTTATTAATTTTTGGTAGTAATGGTAATTTGCAAACTGACTTGGTGGCAGTCCAAAGTTGGCACTCCCCCAGCCACAGGTATGAAAGGAATTTAAATAACTATTAGAAATCAAAACCTTTTAATTCGACAGGGAGTTGGCCGGTCAACATACGTTTTATTTTGGAATGATTGCATTTTTGACATATGGGAGCTAAGCAATGTTATGGGGACATCTTTATAGTGCTGTGGAGCTTTGCAGGAAGCTGCAGCGTGTTTACAGTCCGGAAAGCAATATTAAGCAGTCCGTGTAAAATACACAATTTAAAAAATGAAGTAACAAACGTGATTAAATAACATCTAGGTAAAATTAAATTACTGCCACATAGGATTTCGCATCATCTAGATGGTGGTGGTTAGCATAGATGGCAAGTAACAAAGTACAAATACTCAAGTACTGTACTTAAGTAACATTTTCAAGTATCTGTACTTTTAGAAGTACTTTTTTCTGAGATTACTTTTTACTTGTAAATTTTTAACAAAAAATACTTACTCTTACCAAAACGGGCTCGTTACTTTTTTCTTTTTTTTTGCATTGACAGAGTAGGATAAGATGTATAATATGAGTCAGTAGGGGGCGCTGATGCACCGAGTACAGTCCCAGTTATTAAGTTAATCAGTAGTTTTCATTTAGTCCCGAGATATAAGCTAAATTAGGTTAGGTTGTTAGTAAGTTATTCAAACAATAACATTCACAAACTAACCTTGAAAAAAAATGCATTTTACACACAATTTTATTTTTAGTACTTTATACTTTCAAAAATACTGATGAGTACATTTTAGAGCCTGTACTTTTTACCTTCAAAATAGTTTTTGAGTACAACTTTCAGGCTGTACTCTTAACTTTACTCAAGTAGATATTTGGATCAGTACTTTGTAATACTTTGTAGTCTTACTCAAGTTTTTTTTTTTACTAATGTATTTTACTCTTACTCAAGTAGGAAATCTAAGTACTTTTGCCATCTCTGGTGGTTAGACTAGAGACTTTGTGTAGTTGCAGGATATTCATTAGAATAAGAGTCGGCATCAAATGTCAGTGAGATCACTCCTGCTAGCTACTATTTCCGGCTAGCCGGCTACTGTAAATATGGGGAATATGGTGCAGTCACTTCTAATCACAACGACCACAGTGCCAATTGCAATTCTCTGCACAATGGCTATGCAACTTAATGTACACATTAGGGGTTCAACGATTAATCGGTAACTGATCGATTAATTTTATAATCAACAACAACAATCAACAACTAATCTATAATAATCGATAATCGGCAAAGAATTGAATTGTTATTATTGCTGGCAGTTTTGTGCTCATGTTTCCCCCATTTATTCACACAAATTTGATGTTCATTCGTAATTCTCAAAAGTATGAGACATTAAATGTACATAATTGATGAATGGCACATGAACACGAGAAAACTCGTGAAAATATTACGTTATAAATTACATGTAATGAATTTGTGTCAGAGGAAGCAACTTAATCTTTGTACATTTGTTGGTAAGAAAAAGGCCAACGTGTGCTGCCCAGTAGCTCAGTTGGTTAGGCAGATGCTGGAAAGCACACATATGCCTCAATGGCGAGCGCTGTGGAACGCCCAGATTCCTGCGAGTAGAGGGCTTAGATTGCACACCTGTGCTCTCCCATTTGTTCCTCGTTTAAATGAAATTCTAAATTAAAATCGCCCCAGCGCTGTTAAATCTTATCGTAATGTTGTAAAAATGAGTGCATACATTATTCAAAATTGTTGATTTCTTCACAACACCTGTCCATGCATGCTCGTTCAGGACTGCATTCAAAGGACAAGGTGTTCCATAAAACGATTGAAAATTGCTACAACCGGAGCATGGGACAGGAAGAGGGGTCCCGAGGAATGTAGGGATCTGTGTGTGTGTGTGAGAGAGAGAAATTGCATCATTGTTGCCTTCAGTCAGAATTTTGCTTCCTTGTTTGATGCTACTAGTTCCCTTTGAAATAGTGACGATTATCTTGAATTGTGAAACGCTATGGACATCTTGTTGTCTAAAGGCCCATTCATACCTCACGTAAACTACGGATACAGGTACGGATGAAGCGCTTCACACGTTCGCTCCGACTATTACGTACGTAAATTGACACGGATCTGGGGACCTTTATGGTTACGGGCGAACGGATGAAACGGAGCAATACTATGATGAATACTATGATGAATCTAGCAATACTAGATGCGCTATTGAGCAATACTAGATGCGCTATTGAGTATAAATAGCTGTTGTTGCACACGGTAACGTAAAGGACGCTCTGTACGGACGGATTACGTATGTAACTGGCCACACGTAGGGTATGAATCTGCCTTTACTGGCATGCATATCTGAAACGGACACGATGTGTACCCTTACTCATCAGCGATGTAGGACACATTTCTACCATGTCTACATTCTGCTGTTGATCTTAAAATGTAATTTAGGCTGAAAATATGGCTTGGGAAATGCTACAAAAACTGTTCAAATGGCCTCCATATATTGAGATTCAGGATGGTCATGACAGTGGAATATGTGATATGCTAGAAGGACTTAACATTCAAATGTTGATTTTTATGTGTCAGGCATGCCACGCCTCTATTTATATAGTGTATGTGAACAAACTTGAATACTAATAATTATATATTTTTATTAAACATATTCTCACCTGAGCTCTAGGACTGGTGGGAGTATCGAAATTGTTTTCTATGTTCTATATTTTAACCCTTTAGGATGCCAATCATTTTCACAGCAGGACAATTGCACTGATGTTTTTTTAAATGTCCACCATATGTTCTGTACAAATTATATCTAAACAAAACAGCATTTACTATGAAGAAGAAAATATCCCCATATTGGAAAAAAAATGTTCTAAAAACTTGCACGTGTTTTGCACGACTTCTGTTGAAGCCATTCGTACCCAAAGGGTTAACAAGTTATATACCACTATTATAAGCATTATTACATACATCACCTTAGTCCGCCATGCATCGAAGCAGCATTGTCCGTTTTCATTGAATATTTCAGCACAGTGGAATTCCAAAAACATACCGACTTCCAGAGATGTCAAGATATGTCGAGGTGTCGAGACATATTTTTTAAAATGTAGAAAATACATGGAGAACCTTGTCTTTTACATAAGTTATCGGACCATTCGGATAAACATTGTGGAAAATATTTGGTGGCGAGTATTTAGTGTACCTTCAAACACCAGAACAAATGTGTTCAGCGTTCAAATGGTTAACGGATAATAGGGCTGTTCCGTGCGATGTCACGGGCTGGCGGCGGCAGGCATTTGAGTGGTATCACGCACGTATACATACGTTTAAGTGGCATACATTAACTTTTCACAATTATTATATAATATTAATTAATAGAACACCTTTTTAACGAGATTTGTTATACAAATATCTGGCTGTGTCCGAAATCACTCCCTATCCCCTACTCACTACCCATATAGTGCACTCACTTATTGTGCACTCAACAGCAACGTCCGAGATTTCGGACCCTAGAGTCGGCGGCGTTGAAAATTATAATTACCAAAAGTATAATTATAAAGTTCAAAAATCCTCAGAAAAAAGTCTAAAGTACTTACATTTATAACTATTTGCCGCCGTTGGTCGCTATTTACTCCCGCCGTGCCATTTCTCTTAATGTTTAGGTCATTTTTAAAACGTCTCGCAAATTATGGGTTATATTGCTTCGTCAAGGGTACATCCGGTGCTCACTACTTTTTGCGGTGCGTTGTGGGATACTTTCAATTTACATGGAGAATTCAAACACCCCTACAAAATGTCGTGCGCCCCATATAGTGCACTTTATGGGGGATAGGGAGCGATTTCAGACACAGCCACTGTCTGCCTGTCTTCAGTATCTGAATGTATAGGTAAATAATTGAGAGCTGAAGTTTTAAATTTCGCTCCAAGTCTGAGTAAGCTAACACTGTTCTATTTTCTGATGAGAAAGTACAGCTTTGGTGGGGGTGGATT
The DNA here is from genome assembly GCA_900302395.1 of Bregmaceros cantori. Classification (NCBI taxonomy): domain Eukaryota; kingdom Metazoa; phylum Chordata; class Actinopteri; order Gadiformes; family Bregmacerotidae; genus Bregmaceros; species Bregmaceros cantori. The sequence continues at coordinate 3,065 of OMKY01248313.1, read as the reverse complement.
TGTACTAAACATCAATAATAATAATAATAAATAATATTGTTTTTATCCAGGTGAAGCCGGGCGAGGTGACGGAGCTTACTCCAACAACTGGCGCGCTGGTCCCCGTGTCTGACTCGTCGGAAACCAAGGGTGCACCCAAGCGTCTCCATGTCTCCAACATCCCATTTCGCTTCAGGGACCCGGACCTAAGACAGATGTTTGGGGTAAAGCGCCTCGCTCTGCTCCTTTCATTGTCTCTATTATTCAGGACTCTATTGACTAAACGTCCCCCATATCTGATCTAGATGAACCCTGGATTAGGGTTTTAGGCCAATTTGGGGGTGGAACTAAACTTCTATGTAGACGGGTTTACGTGCAAAACACTGGTGGGAGTCTTTTTGTCCCGCCGTCCTGCAGGCCACTTCCGGTGCCTTATTGTTGCCTATGCCAACTCTGGTACTGGACCGACGTCCGAGCAGTCAAAACCCGACCACTAGGTGTCGGTCTGTGACCAGTTACACATCACCCCACTCGTTCCGTTCATAATTTTGTATAAATATTGATGAAATACAGTCAAAATCTGACTTAAAGTTACTCACCGAGTGGTAACATGTTCTTCTGGACCAATAGGCTGGCTGGTTCTTGTAATTATTCCATAAGGAATGAGAAAATGGGTAAACGAGTTGCACTGATTATTAAATCATGGGTCACAGATCCGCGCGATAACATCTGGGTGTGGAATAGCACACGGCAAGTGACCACCACAATTTTAAAATAACCCTGTAGGTGTGTGCTCCCATCGAATAGTCATGTTGGAAAAATAGCCAAATGCACGGCAAGTAAATGAGACCGGAAGTGACGTTCAGAGACCGGAAGTACCCCCCAAACTCGTCTACAGGGGTTAAATTGATCACTCTAGTGTGGAGCTATTCACTTGGAAATTCATAACCACAAACTGATGACTTATTTCAAATCATCATACATTACTGTAATGAAAAGAATAATCCCAAGATATTCTAATATTCATAGTTGATTTTGGTGAGCTGTCCCTGTTGAGTAAAGCCCCCTGCACACTTCACGGTGGGGAGCAGACCGCCGCGGTGTAGCTTTTTGTGCTAAAAAAAACTACACCACGTCATCAATGTGCCTCGGTACTTGTCGGTGGGACGCTCCCCTCCTCTCATCCTGACCATAGCCCTTGTTTCTACTAACCGACTTCACCTCGCGGCTGTGATTGGTCAAGACGGAGAGTGGGCGGTCCCCGTTTTGCAAGCAGGCCCGCGAATCTCTCTCGCTCGAGAGGAGACAAGGGAGAGAGAAAAAGAGCGAGACGACAACAGCATACAGTGTGCATAGACAGCGACATAACCGCGTCAGAGAACATAATAGAATAGAGGGATAGAGGGAGGCGGGGCACTGCGGTGATCTGGAACTATGACCACTTTCTACCCAAACTGCCGCGACGGTGGTCACGTGATCACCTTTACGGCGGGCTGGTCCCCCCCCCACCCTGAAAGTATGCAGGAGCCTTAAAGGAAAGTAAAAAAACCCATTCAGTGAGGGTGGTGAGTGTCTATGATGTCACAATTACTGCTAACGCAGTGCTGACTTTGTGCTATCACTCACTCTGCATGCAACAAAGGGCTCGTTTGATTGGGACTTTGCTCTATTATGCGCCCATTGTTTATTGTTGTAAGTCATTAGCGGTTGTAGTGCATCTGTTGACTTTGAACATGCACACATCTGAACAATACAAGATGCCTCCAGGGCAGTTAATATGTGTTTATGTCTTAAGTCATTGATTGACATGTCATTGTCATGCTTGCAGCAATATGGGAAGATTCTGGACGTAGAGATCATCTTCAATGAACGGGGATCGAAGGTGAGTCAACGACCTGATTTGAATTCAAATTCAAATGTGCTGTTGTGAGTACTTCTGATCATTGAGATTGATTTTACATTGATCATTGATCTAACAAAGAAGTTCTTACTGGGCACAGAGAATTAAAACAAATTAACTCAAGATAACAGTAAGAACAATTGCATTGATATAAGTATGCATTTAGGAAGTATTTCATTCTTGATCTATATTCATTTTTATTAACATTTTGCCCAACTTAACATAAACTAACTCAAAGTTCCCGCACCCCATGGTCCACAGCATTTTCTTGAGGCTGTTGGGGCCCCAGACAGCAGCATTCCCACCAAAGCATACCAACAGCCAATGACGGTGCAGCATGGATGGCAGCACAGTGTACGGTTGGCTGCTCGGGTCAGCTGATGCTGTCTTTAGTGTCCTGAAGGCTACTGCAGTCATAGGTCAGCTGTTTAGTGTTAAAGGTTAGCTCTCTAGTACCATAGGTATTCTCTCTCTCGCTCTGTCTGTCTGTCTGTCTGTCTCTGTCTCTCTCCATCTACAGTGTGTGTGTGTGTGTATGTATGTGTATATGTATATGTATGTGTGTGTGTGTGTGTGTGTGTATATGTATATATGTATATGTGTATATATATATATATATGTATATATATATATATATATAATATGTGTGTGTGTGTGTGTGTGTGTGTATGTATATGTATGTATATACATGTGTATGTATATGTAACCCAAGCCTTGTAGGGTCGCTCTGCCTCCCAACACCCGGGACTCTGCGTTGTGTTTAGTGATGATTGCTGGGTGGGATACGAAGGACAGTCGGACACACTGGCTGGTGATGATCGCGGTTGGGACCTTCTTTATTGTAGTTTGGTGTCACCTTCCCAAGAACAGGGGAAGACTCAGTATAAATATCTCTAAACATATGGCGGCATGGGAAGCTGTAGCACTAGAGAAATGTTCACTGCGCCCCTCTCACTACTTTAGATATTTGGACGACATCTGGGGAGTTTGGGAATATACGGAAGAAGCCTTTTTGGACTTCATTGGGGTCCTTAATAAAGTACACCCTAATATCCACCTTAAACCAGTTATTCATAGGGAGGAGATTGCATTCTTAGATGTAACTGTATTTAAGCCTAAAGGGTTTACAACAGAAGGAAAATTGCACACAAAGGTTTACTTTAAACCCACCGACACAAGAGCATTG
>OMKY01248309.1:0-11030 GCA_900302395.1 Bregmaceros cantori | reverse complement strand
CTTACTTTTACCAAAACAGGCGCGTTACTTTTTTTTTTGCATTGACGTGGTAGGATAACGTCTATAATATTAGCCAGTAGAGGGGGCTGATGTACCGAGTACAGTCCCAGTTAATAAGTGGATTTCATTTAGTCCTGAGATATAAGATACATTAGGCTAGTTGTTAATTTATTTGAGCAATAACATTGACAAACTAACATTGAAAAAATGCATTTTACATACAATTTTATTTGCAGTACTTTGTACTTTATACTTTCAAAAATACTTTTGAGTACATTTTAGAGCATGTACTTTTTACTTTCAAAAATACTTTTTGAGTACATTTCTGAGCCAGTACTTTTTTAGCTATTTGGATCAGTACTTTGTAGTCTTACTCGAGTTGTTTTTTTACAAATGTATTTTACTCTTACTCAAGTATGAAATCCTGGTACTTTTGCCATCTCTGTTGGGAAATGTATATTATGGGAAGTAGAGGTGTCACGCCATGACATTTTAGGCGCATGGTTATTACCTGCGCCAAGCAGGTTGTTTTTGGTCCTATTGGCTTGTCTGTCAGCTGGATAACTGAAACTTATGCACAGATCTGGAGGGAATCAACTGTAGAGTTGTAGGAAATGACCAACGAAACAAGACATTTTGGAGCATTTCTGTAGCCTGTAAGTGACGTAATAGTTTGACAACTATTATGAGCTTACAAACTGTGATCACCTGCAGCAACACGCAGCAGTTGCCTCCACTCTACTGCGTGGTACTAACACAGCTCAGATAGTGTAGTGGTTAGCCCTATATATTTAGTTAGCCTAATATAGATTTTTAAGACTATAATCCCGCGTACCACCAAGAGCGTGCTCGTGTACCACTGGTGACAAGTGCTGCAATTTTGGTACATTTCTGTAGACTATAACGAACATAATAGCTTCTAGATGTTTTGGCATCAGGGACCCCATGGCCTTAACGCAGGTTTGCACTCTGAGTGCTTCTAGTTGTGACTAAAATCATCACGTTTTACAGTATTATTTTGTTTTTGTTTTTTTTGTTAATTGTGAAATTTAGCGTGGTGGAAGCACTGCAATGTTTAAGGTTAACTTTAGCTGCCAGACAACATTGTGTTTTCAAACCGCGATAACAGTTGAAAGTCAAGACGGTTATCTCATCATCCAAATATTTTATTTACTGCGTTACCATGGTAACTGGTAACCATGATTATTGCAGCTAAGAAACAATTTCAAATGATTATTATTATAAAGATGTTCTTACAACCGAAAATGTAAAGACGATTATTCAACTGTTCTAGTGGTGTTCTGGCTGACATAACGCTGTCTGAACGAGCCCGATCACCGCTTTTTTTTCCCTCTCCAGCTCCAATAAGCTCCAGAACCATTTATTTGGGCCAAGCAGCAGCAGTTGGAAGCCATTAATCAAAGTGACAATATATTTTCCCAATTTAAATTACATTATTAATTGCAGATATGGAGATGGTGATTGGTTTGTTAGCGGAATAATTGTATTATTTCATTCAGAATTGTTATGGAGTTCTGTGGAGGCGTTGGTGGGTGCAAATTGCTTCTCACCTGCGACGGAATAAATTGGCTGTTTCATTGTTCTTTAATTTGTGGTTCGTCGCACCATTCCCGCTTTTGTTGGCAATTTCCATCGACTGCACTGACTGGAAGCGTACGGTCGTAAACTCCACGAGGATACACCTCACTGTTTATTTTTCAGCGCTCTCGAATGGCGGCTGCGTCGGGCTCGTTAAACGCCGGCGCACAACACTAATTATGATAGCTGACGGCATTGGACTTATAAGAGCAGGTTTGTTTGCTCGCCGCGGCCGCGCTTTGCTTGTCTCCCAGTGTTTACGGCGCTGTCTCGGATCCTAAAACTGGGCGGATGTCGGCCGTTAGCCGCGACAGTTAGCCGCGGCGACCGCCTGTCAGGGAGTTTTAAGAGATGGCGTCATGATTAATAGGCGTCCGCGTTCAGAAGGATGTGGCCGCGACGGTTTCTTTCATGGAACGTGTTAGAAGAAATGGGTCTAGTGCGGATAATCTCGCTGACTTTTGTGTCTATTAGACCTCGTCACGCTAATTCTCCATGATGGGAGGTCCTTGAGATGCAATGTCTGCACCAAGCCCCCACCCACAAAGTCCCTCTTCAATTGTCCTAGCTTTAATAAGAAATGCCACGGGTCATGGATGGAATCGTGAATAGATAGGCTAAATTACATAATGCTGGCAGTAGGAATATATTATGACAAGAGCTGCAACCGATTAATCGTTGATAATCGATTATTGAAATAATCGCCAACTAATTTGATAATCGATTAATCGGCAGTGGTTAATCGTTTCATGGTTTGCCCTATTCTCAGCTAAAACGTGTTGAATATATGTTGTTCCCAATGCAATTTTTCCAGTGTCAAGGCTCTAATACAATAAAGACAACACGTAAGCTTGCGAGCTTGCGTGAAAGCCCAATATGTTTTAATTTAGCGTGTGAGAGTAGGCTCTTTCATGTGCTTACTATAAAATGAAGGTAGCGAAACAGCAACATTTTAATATTGTAAACTTTTAATAATGTATCAAAATCATAATTAATGCTTATTATCATTCTGATTTTGAAGAAAAAGTGAACCGATTCATTGATTAATCACCAGTAAAAATGGGTGATAATCAGGGGCGCGTGGTGGCCGAGAGTGGTTAGAGAGCGCGTCCCCCCCCGACCATAGGTCGAGCAGCACCGCAGGTTCGAATGCCCTGTCCGGCACTTCTGCAATGTCTCCCCCCAACTCTTCATCCCGGTTTCCGATTAATCCTGTCGCTATTTCTCTCAATAAAGAATGAAAAACGGTGCTTGAGCCCAAAAACAACAAAAAAGGCTGATAATCGACGATCAAAATAATGGTTAGTTGCAGCTCTTTACGACATTTCTAACAATAAAGATGTGAATGAGAGGAAAAGCTATCATGAGACTTCAATGTCATCGACGGTCAGGGTTTTAATTTGGTTGAGATTTAAAAAGAACCTGGTTTGTATTTTTCTAGGTTAACTGTACAGCTCTAACTTCCACTAATTCCTGAAGGAGCTTTCGTAGGTTTGATGTCACCATGGAGTTTTGGAGGTCAGCTTTTGATGATTGTCTTTAGTGGTTCAAATTAGTCTGCTGAGTGCTTTCATTGAAATGTGTTGTGTTCTGTGAGACAATGGCTGTGTCCGAAATCGCTCCCTAACCCCCATGTAGTGCACTATATGGGGTGCACGGCATTTTGTAGGGGTGTCCGAATTCTCCATGTTCCCTAGATAGTGCACTGAAAGTATCCCACAATGCACCGCAAAATGTAGTGAGCATCGCATGTACCCTAGACGGAGCAATATAACCCATAATGCATTGTGAGACGTTTTAAAAATGACCTAAACGTGAAAAAAATGCCGTGGTGGGAGTAAATAGCGACCGACCCCGGTAAATAGTTATAAATGTAAGTACTTTTGACTTTTTGTGATGATTGTAGAATTTTATAATTCTTTTTTTATAATTATATTTTATAATAACTTTGACAGCGCCAAATCTAGTGTCCGAAATCTCGGACTGCTGTTGAGTGCACTATAAGTGAGTGCACTATATGGGGGATAAGGAGTAGGGGATAGGGAGCGATTTCGGACACAGCCAATGATTTTATCCACTGTCATCCACTGCATGATGGGGGGTTTTAGAATGATAATCAACTTCGTGGACTAGTTTACACATCTACACGCATGTACGATATGCACCCTATAGAACTGGTGCTGTATATTTTGACTTGGAATGTGTAGCCAAACGTAAAGGAGCCTTTTTATTTCAATGCCGTATCATTCTCGCGCTTTTCTCCTGTCTTATGGCCGTGGAGCAGTGATAACTTGAGGCTGGCAGATTTGTCAGCCTGGCGAGCCACACCCAACGCATCGTCCACACATCGCACATCGCTAGACGTTGCATTGGGTCTGGGGAAAATCAGGCAGCCGGCGCTCGTATCTGGGCGGTACCAACAGAGTTATTTGAATCGAAACGTGGGCGCAGTTTGGTATGGGTGACGAAAGTCCCGCTTGTCCCACCTACTGCGCTGTGATTGGATAACACTGTTTGATTGACATCTTTTTTTGAGAGGTTTTTCAACCCTGGTTTTACCAGACCCAATGATTGTTGTAATTGCATGTGATGCATGAACCATTCATTGTTCATGCATATTGTGTGTGGTCAAGTCGTACAAATGTCTTGCCTAATTGGTTTGCCATGAATGGAGAGATACGGTTGCGGTGATCTTATCTCTCTTTTTTTTTTTTAAAGTTATCCGACGTCAGCGCCATTTTTCCATCTATATTGGACAGGATTAGTCGGAAACTGGATTGGAGAGATCGGGGGGTAGACATTGCAGACAAGTCGACGAGCAGAGTCGAACTCGCGACACTGCAGCAGACACAGCGCCACCAACAGAAAAAAACACGTTAGTTAGTTAGGAAGTTCAGTACGTTGGTTGATGTACATGTACATTTTAAAGAGCAGTTAGATTTATACTTTTAACTGTAGCCCTAGCTAGAATCGAGTTGTTAACTTGTTTTAACTGGATCAACTTGTTTTAACTTGTCTTGACCTGTTTCTACTTGCTTTTAACTTTGTTTAGGTGCCTCCCGGAGTTTGCAAACTCCACTCACGGACAACCGGGTGAAATATAGCAACTCTGCTAAGCCCGTTTTGTGCAACCATCTTCTCATGTCGCATATCTTATGCTGAAATGTTAAATGGCTCTGTACTGTCTGTCCTAAAATAAAATTAATTAATTCATTCATTCATTCAACATGAATGGGGTCATGTTAGGTGCCGTGTCCATAACCACTTGGCCAACGCGGACCCCGTGATTTTTATCATTTGCCATGCATTCTCCAAGCTGCATATCTTTGCAACGGAGTAAAAGAACAAAATGGCCTTGGATAATACAACAGCCTATCCTGCAAATTTGCTCTCTTTTCCGGAGATATCGTGGCATTTCCAGGGTCACAGGAAAGGTCAGAGTCCCAGGGTGCCGGCCACATCGTACTTGAACTTGCACCAAGTCTCACACGAAAGCCACAGCCGTGACCGTAACAACAGTAGCTGTGTTCTTTTGGCTCCGGGGGCGAAGAGTTGGCTGTCTTTTATGTGTGTCAACTGCCACTTATCCTCCACAGCCAGAGGCCTCCCGTGGCCCTCGGCCGCGACCCGTGGCTGCCTGACTGTTTGACCTCTTGCTGGGGACAAGTTAGAGCCACACCACACCTTCCTTTTTAAAGAGTAGAACATGGTGCCTTGGGAATCATCTTTTTTTTGGGTTAAATCTAGACGTTTCAAGGTCACGTGGTGTGACCTTGAAAGACTGAGTGAACCTTTTCTGTCCACCCATACATTGTTACTACATTTTAGGGCTGCACTCAACGATTATCCTAGAGGCCGATTTAATCAGCCATTTTTACTGGACTTGTTATATTTTTGGTCGCGTTGGTTTGTCCCCTGGATAACTGAAAAAGTTGAGCACGGATCTGGATGAAATTTGTTGTTGGAAACGACGAGAGAAAGAAGTGATTACATTGTGGTGCTTTTCTCTAGCCTATAAGTAACATAATGGACATATTTCATTATTATTAGCGGATGAACGATCCTCGTTCTCCGTAGTGACGTCACGCGTGGCCGCGTCAACAATATTACACAGCCAAGTAATAAGTTATAAAATATAAAATATAGGTAATATAAAGTGACACAGTTAGAATGTAGCAAGTTCACAAGTTACGAGGACAGCATAAGGGGGACCAGGAAACCACTGCTCACACTACTGTACGGCTTGTCAGGTGGCTGGTGCTGCTCTCAGTGTTAAGAAGGGAGACAGCTTGGGGGAAGAAACTGTTCCTGAATCCGTCAGTTCTGGTGAGCAGAGCTCTGAGGCGCCTGCCAGAGGCGAGGGGAGTGCAAAGCAGGGCTCTGAACCGGCTCAAGGAACGAAAACCGAAAACAAACAGAATTTTATGAGGAGCGGAAATGGAACCGGAAAAAGGTTTCTTCAACTGTTACGGAGCAGAAACAAATTATGAAATTCCCAAAACCGGTTAAAAACGTTTTTTCTGTTCTCTATATTTTTGAACATTTCCTATGTCTGGGAGACTATTTTCGGTTGTGCATCCATCCAACTTTCACAGTCAGTCATCAAGCCCCATGCATCTGGGGCTCCATCTTGTAGACAGACGAGGAAATGAACGTAATGGCGTTTTAAACCCGGTTTTCACGTTAATACAGTTGAACTGAAGTTTGAAAGTCCACCAAATATTTTTTTATATGAACTATCTAAACTTAATATTGTCCAATATAAGGAACTTCAAGAACGAAGGAAATGTTTGCGTTCCGAACCGGTTTAGGGCCGCCATTTTGGAGGCGGTTCCGAGAACGAAAGCGCTAAACATAGACCTGCCTGAACGTTTCGGAACGGAACATTTGAAAAATAATTCCGTTTTCAAGCCCTGGTGAAAAGGTGCTGTGCGGGGTGAGAGGGGTCGGTTGCAGTGCATGCGTGTGAATGTGTCCGAGCGGAGTGTAAGTACTGGTAGTGAGGCCGAGAAGGCGAGAGAGGGCGAGGGAGAGACATCTTTATGGACGAGTAAATCCATTTGCACGTTGTACACTATTCTACATAGGGGCACATAGGCCTGCGTGTTTATGGCTGGATGAGATGCACACGGCGTGTATAGCTGCCTTTTTATTGCGTCTTCTCCACTCCCCGTCAATGTCGATGAAAGACGACGCTCAGCAAATTGGACCCATAACTTTGCTATAGGAGACGGGAGGTTAGACTGGGCAACGGGAAACATCAATACAAAGCAATTACAGCGGACCGGGACGGCTGCGAGCCAATATTTTAGTAATCGCGAAGGCTAACAAAAATCCCTTGATGGGGGAACGAGCAGTCATGCGAAACGCGGTGACCGCCATCATGCCGGTGGTTGAGCTTGGAGGAGGCGGACTCGAGATGTGGATGCATTTCATGTGTGGAGTGATTTTTTTTTTTTTTTTTTGTAAACTTATTTTTTATTAAAGACAAACAAGACAATACAATAACAAAACACAAACACAACAAAAAATACACAAACACACAGTGTCACGAGTAGAGTCCGCAGTCATCGTCAAAAGTCCACCACTTTCTTTCCTTCCGAGTCCGGCCCTGTGTATTCCATCCACTTTGTCCATTTGGTTTCAAATTTATCACGTTGATGTCGCAGTCGATGAGTGATCTCCTCCATCATGCATATTTCCCTCACAGCACCCATCTCTGCAGTGATTTTGAGTTCTATGACTAGCGGTGTGCTAGATGGTAGAGGTGCTTCGATCCGATCCTCAGATCGGTGATCGGCCGATCAGACTTTTTATCAAGTATCGGGACTAGGGGTGCAATTAATTAAGTGGTTAATTACCTTAATCACTGATGCAATAATTGATAATCGCCAAGGAATTGAATCATTGATATTGTGTGTTTTGCTTTTGTGAAGTGTTTTGCTGACACCACCAACTGGTCTACACATTTGATATTCTTTAATACTTTTTGAAAATCCAAAATGTAATTTAAAAATTGTTCAATATTATTAATAAAAAACGTGAAGAAAACTTTCAGAATATTAGTGCACAAATTACGTCTAGTGAGTTTGTGCTAAATTTATAACTAGATTGTTGTACATTTGTTGGCTATCGTGAACCAAAATTGACTGCATTTCAAGTCGACAAGATTAATTTCTGTGTCTCTGTGAATTTGTTTGGAAGGGAAAAACATCCAACCGATTAATCGACTAATAATTTCAATAATCGGCAACGAATCGGCTATTGAAATAAAAGTTGCAGCCCTGATCGGGACAAAATCACGAGTTCCGATTTGGGCTGCAACTCACGATTATTTCAATTGTCGGTAAATGTGTTAGGGAACGCCCCGCTCCCAGCAGCTCTGCCGCTACTGCTGCTGGAGAGTGGGTGATGGTGCACTGCCAGCAGCAGTAGCGGCAGAGCGCGTCACTTTTAAAACGCCTCGCAATGCATTATGGGTTATATTACTTCGTTTAGGGTCCATCCGATGCGCACTACTTTTTGCGGTGCATTGTGGGATACTTTCAGTGCACTATATAGGGTACAAGAATTTGGACACCCCAGCCATTGTGTTCCTCAGTTCAACCAATGTTCAACAGTTTTCTAAGGACTGCACAGCCATTTGGGGTCTCGCTGCTAATCGACTTGGTTCTTTCACGAGAACCTTTAACCATTGTGCCTGAATCACCCTGTGACTTGCTGAGCTAGACGCGTTGTAAACGTCTGCTAAGTGCTTGCGGTAATGTTAAATAATGGAATGGAATATAATGGCCAGCCTGCGGGGCCCTGTGGAACGTTGACTAGTTGTTTGAATGTGTGATTTAAATTGCTTGCTGATAATGGACGCACAGAAGCACACGAAGGAAGCAGAAAAACACAGTTTTAAGTATCACTGAGGATAAAACTTTGACACCCTTGTGGCTATATATATTTTAAGTAAAATTATATATATTTTTAATGGGAGATCAGGTAAAATAAATTAATTAATAAATAAAAATAATAATAATAATAAATAAAACCACAAACCACTCTATTGATGAATGGTGCTCATTCCATGTAGACCATGTACTAATAAATAACATTTTTTTTCATTTAAATGACAGGAATAAGGTTTGTTAATACCTCTACAGTTTTGGTTGCTATTCTGCGACCTTCATCAGGAGCAGATATGGGCAGAGTCGCCATAAAAATGACTTAAGTAAAAGTATTGTTACCGCAGCAAAATATAAGTAGTAGTATAAGTAAAAAGTAGTCGTCCAAATTGTTAGTCAAGTAAAAGTAAAGAGTATTCCACAAAAAAGTTACTTAAGTAGCGAAAGTACTGAGTAACTTTCAGTTTAAAAAATGAATTCAAAAAATGAATGAAAAAAAAATGATCGCCCGGGAGAGAGGGCCCGAGAGAGAGACGGAGACCGAGTGGGAGAGAGGGAGAGCGAGAGACACCAAGAGAGAGAGAGTGAGCGAGCGAGAAAGCGCCCGACAGAGAGATATGACATCAACATATGTGCCAACAGTTCCCAACGGGTGTCGCTAAAGGCAGAGTTAATGTACCGAGTACTTTTTACTGACATCTCAGTAAAAAGTAGTTTTTTTTTTCACCTCAAATTTACTTGAGTAAAAGTAGAAAGTAACTTGTGAAAAATGTACTTCAAAAGTAAAAAAGTACACAAAAAATTTGTAACTGAGTAAATGTAATGCGTTACTGCCCATCTCTGATCAGGAGTGACGTCCAGTTGGCATGGTGACGCCGCACCCTTTCGAAACTGTTGAGCAGGGCTATTCAAGTACTTTGCTCAGAGGACTGCATTGTCAGAAGCCCAATGGGCCAAGGGCCGGAGCAGATGCCGGACTGCACCAACCCCTCCCATCGTGCGCTTCAGTAATCTCCGGCCTATTTGTACATCTTGGCGCGATGCAAAACCACCGCATTTTCATAACTTTTATTTAAAGTAGCATACTTCCCATTAAAAAGGGCTTCTATTCTATGCAGCAATGGTGCGTTAATGTTTGTAGCAAGCAACATCTGATTCTGAAACAACAACACACAAATAGTGGTAAACAGCAGCCGCACCCACTTAAAAACTACAACACATTTATAGTGCATCTGTTGAGGTAAACAACAGAAACTGTTACCCTCAACTCTCAACAACACATTTCTATTACTTCTGGTGAGGTAAATAACGGCATCTCGGATAGATAAAACGTGTTTCACCCAAAACCTTTTATTTTATTTATTTTTTTTAGGATTGCTCTGGGGGCCAGAAAAAAATGATTGGCGGGCCGGTTTTGGAATAAAACCTTATTCCTGTCATTTAAATGAAAAAAAGTTACACAAACCACTCCGTTGTTCAGAGATTAGGGCCCCCTTTCCGCTTTTCCTATGCTTTTTAATTAAAACAAAATAATAGGGTTCTTGCACGTGACATCAGGGCTTAGCGGCGGCAGACATTTTGGTGGTATCACATACGGTGTAGTATACGTACGGCTAAGTGGTATTACTCGCCACTTTATTTGGAAGCAGATACAACGCCAGGCTGCCATCTGCTGGCGATTGGTAACGTATTACCACGGATAAATCAATGATAGAACACCTTTAACCGGACAATGTTAAGCAAACATCGCTCTCTGCCTGTTGGTCTGACTGCGATGATACCACCATAATGTCTGTCGCTGCCAAACTGTGATGTCACTGCGCAACAGCCCCATTGACGACCTAACTTGTCTACAGGTGCTTTTGTTTTGTCTCCGTTGGCTGGTACTGAGATCCCCGGTATTGGTATCAGCATTTCCATTGTTAGACACGTTCACACACACACTCTTCCCTCACTTAGCACTTATTGGATTTCTGTGGTTGACTGGCCTAATGTGATCAAAATGGCGTTGTGTGTGTTAGTCTGTGTGTGTATGTGTGGGCATGTCTGCTGTTAATACTCATACATACAGCCACATGGGACAAATATGAATGCTATGAAAATTATCTGTAACTGTTGGGGGGGGGGGGGGATGAATAATAGAGGGAGAGAGAGATAGAGATGAAGAATAAGAGAGATGAAGAATAAGATGGAGAGAGAGATGAAGAATGAGAGAGAGAGAGAGAGAGAGAGGGAGAGAGGGAGAGAGATGAAGAATGAGAGAGGGAGGGAGAGAGAGAGAGAGATGAAGAATGAGAGAGATGAAGAATAAGATGGAGAGAGAGATGAAGAATAAGAGAGAGAGAGAGAGAGAGAGAGATGAAGAATGAGAGAGGGAGAGAGAGAGATGAAGAATAAGAGAGATGAAGAATAAGAGGGAGAGAGGAGAGAGAGAGAGAGAGAGAGATGAAGAATAAGAGGGAGAGAGGAGAGCGAGAGAGAGAGATGAAGAATAAGAGGGAGAGCGAGAGAGAGAGATGAAGAATAAGAGGGAGAGAG
>OMKY01248307.1:0-10146 GCA_900302395.1 Bregmaceros cantori | reverse complement strand
AGAGAGAGCTACGCACAACAGACGGGAATAAGCGATCGTGTTTACACATAGACTCCCGACTGCCGGCCGAAACCCATAACCGCATGGATAGAGGCGGAGTAATATTAACTAGAGTGGAAGTTAAAAGATACTCAGCCTCTCGGTATCCAAGAATAATGCCAGCAGGCAAAACGAACGATGCCTGCTGGTTAAATAGAGTGAGCCACAGGTGCTAGCCGTTAGCCATACTCTTCTTCGTGGCTCAACCCTACCGAAAGCAGAGCACCCAGTGCCTTAAGGGCATAACACCCTCTACCGCAAACTTTCGGAAGCACCGCTAAAAGCGGCGCCGTACACAACACACAGGTCTCAAAGTTACAGCTTGTTGCACAGCGACGTCATGTCTTGAGGACAATCAGGAGGTAGCACATTACGGTGAAGTATGCATATACGCATGGTTAAGTGGTATACATAGACTGTATATAAAGTAGACGCGGCGTGCATGAAGTCATCCCATTGCTTTCATCACATTTTTTTGTGCCCGCCGACTGCGCGCTGCCATTGCAGAGACAATGAGAGATAGAGAAAGCTATACAGTATATGAGAGAGAGACACCCCACACACGACTTCTTCTGGTGGTACTGTCCGCTAGGGGATCCTATGAGAGCTCAAATAAAAAATATGAACTTATTGTAATGAGATGCACCAGCGCAGTGCATGCTGGTCTGACACCATTGGTGTCTCAGCATGTACCAGCGCGGCCCTTAAATAGAGTCTGAACGAACCTCGGCAATGGCTGAGTTCAGCTATTGCCGATGTGAGTTCCTCTATTCCCAGCTCCTCCACGAGGGGACAGCCTTTCGTTACATTAGTGCAGTGAATGCACGCGCGGTGCATTCTGGGCCGCCACCGTTGGCGGTCCTCCATGTGCCTACACGCCTCTATATAAAGAGTCAGAACGAAGCTTGACAATGACTGGGCTCAGTTATTGCCGATCCGAGTTCCTCTTTCCCCAGCTCCTCCACGAGGGGGCGCTTTTGTTACATTGGTGTCAGGAAGTGGTTGACTGACCGCACGCGGTGGGGATGGGCGCGGGGCCGCTTGATCGGACGAAAAGCGATGTAGAGTTGGAGCGGCTCTCGGGACGAGAGCCATGTCGGGAGGGGGCAGTGTAGTGAATGCACGCGAGGTGCATTCTGGGCCGCCACTGTTGGCGGTCCTCCACCTGCCTACACGCCTCCTTAAATAGAGTCCGAACGAACCTTGGCAATGGCTGAGTTCAGCTATTGCCGATGTAAGTTCCTCTATTCCCAGCTCCTCCATGAGGGGACAGCAGGTTAAAACAGGCTGCTAAGATTGGAATTCCCATAGGGCTCGGTTTTAGGAGACTAGGCTCCCCCCATACCAACCCAGAAGTAGGCACGGACATGAAAACGAAGGCGGTATCCATTTTTATATACAGTCTATGGTGGTATACCTTATCGCTTCATGTCCATTCTACTGGGATAAATACAATGGACTTAGTTAGGCTGCCATCTGCTGGCGATTGATAGCGTATTACCATGGATGAATCAATAATAGAAGACTTTTAAACAGACATTGTTATGCAAATATGGTTCTCTGCCTGTCTACCGTGATGCTACCTCCATATTGTCTGCCGCCTCCAAGCTGTGACATCACCGTGCAACAGCCCTTTTGTGGCCTTCAGGATGATTTTGGCCCTCACCTTGATATGAAAGTTTAGTGTTTGTGCAGACGTGCAGTCCGCAATTTTGATATTGCAGCAAGCCCACTGTTAGCTTCTGTGTGGGACAATCTTATGATGTTGCTGTATCACTTATGGTATTGGCTATGAATGTATCCTCTTTGTATTTATTGTATTCTGTATTTTATTCTCTTTATATTTAGTCTCTCTGTGTGTGAACCGGAGAGGTTGCTTTTAATTTAATTTATAGATCTCTATAGTGGCAAATAAAGTGTAATCTAAGATTATATGAATCAAAGTAGAGGGTGTGGCATTATAGGATTCCATTCCTTGAGGATAAGCGTAAAAAACACAACGTCCGCTGATAAAAACATTCTTTACTTTGGTTTCAGTCACTCTAATAATAGTTTAAAATACAATCTAGCTGTCGCAAAATCAGTTCATAGATAGTGATCTAGTAACAGAATGAATCCTCAACTTGTCTATACAAAACCAGTGACAACAATATTTACCTTCACAGATGATATTGACATCTTCATGGTGTCTGCAATTGTGGACGCCAAGCCCATTATGATGGCAGGCAGCTAATGATGCCTCTCTTCCTGTACATTGGACGTCGTCCAACCAGATTTTTCCAGTTCCTCGTCCAAACCGTGCCCTGCTTTGGGCTGACGCGGCCCGGCCACAGCCCAGTTGCCTGCACACCACACTGGCGGCATTCACGTCCCAAAGGTCATCGCACACAGTACCCCACTGGTACCTGTGGAAGACCTCCAGCCGGCCAGTGCAGCTGTCCGGGCCGCCGACTAAACGGACGTCAAATTGTTGATTACCACTTCCACTTGGTACGCCACCTGTAAAACAAAAGTCTCTCAGATCAGAGGTCCACTGGTTCTCCAATAGTCCTATATAATGGTCATTTTCCATTCATAAGTTATTTTTTCCAGCGTCAGTGACGTTTTTCCATCTTTTATTGGATAGGATTAGTTGGATCAGTCGTAGACATCGCAGACAAGCCGACGAGGGGAGGAGCACTCGCGACACAACGGACGCTGTGATCGAAACCACAGAGGCATTACTATGAATGGGGGCGTGTTATGTACAACTTCTTTAACCACTCTGCCAACGACACTCCCATTCTCCATTTCTATACATTTTTGAAGAGGGGGACAAAAAATATCCACTTCTGGCTATGGAGCTTCAGGATCCCAACCCCTGCTTCAGATGATAGCGACAAATGCAGCAGTCGTGGCGACTGCACAGCAGCTGGCGTCTCCCATACGGCACGAACACCAAAATTGAATGAAGTTAAGCATTGTCAAAAGTGCAGATTGTAACATGAAGTCAGCTAAGTCTGCTGAGTTGTTCAAGTCGGCCCTTGCCTCAGGCTTTCATAGTGTCTGAAAATAAGGCCAGTGCTGGAGTAACAGAATACCCAACATGACCAAGGCAAAGCCAGTGTGGTGATTTGGTTGAAATTTGTCAGCAAGAAAAGCCGCACATATATGGTGCCTAACTTAGTTCATAGGCACTGCCGCCAAATCTCCTGCCCGCGCCCACATTTCTGCAAAGTCTTCCCCCCCGATAATTCCATTTCCGATCTTACCGAGTCAATAAAATGGCAGAAATAGTTTTAAAAAAGCATGTACTGTGCTGCCCAGTAGCTCAGTTGGTTAGGCAGAGGGCTGGAAAGCACGCATATGCCTTAATGGCGTGGTGAGTCGGTAGTGAGAATCGTATTTCCGACGTATTTCCCGCATGTCTGACCCCCATCTTCACCTGTTTCCGCTAACCCTAATAAATAAAGCTTGGAAAAAACAGCCTGATTGGTCTAGAAAAAACATTTTAAAAAAAGAAGCATGTACTAGTTGTCAGCTCTCTAATAGGGCTGGTGCACGGTGATGTCACGGCTTGGTGGCGGCAGACATATTGGAGGTAACGCATACAGTGAAGTTAAAGTATACGTACGGTTAAGTGAAATAACTTACCACTTAACGTCCATATATTGGGGCAAATACAATGGATGTAGTTAGACTGCGATCTGCTGGCAATTGATAACATATTACCATGGATAAATAAGTAATAAAATACTTTTAAACGTACAATGTTATGCAAATATCGCTCTCTGCCAGTTCATCTGACCATGATGCTACCTCCAAAATGTCTGCCGGCCCCAAGCTGTGACATCATCATGCACCAGCCCTATTCACTGATGAAACAACATTTTTTACCTGCACAGATGATCCCAGCATCCTCATGATGTCTGCAGTTATGGGACCCAGGCCCATTATGAAGGCACTCAGATATCGACGCTTCACTTCCTAAACAATGGACGTCGTCCAACCAGATGTTTCCTGTTCCTCGTCCAAACTGTGCCCTTCTGTGCGCTGACACGGCCCGGCCGCAGCCCAGTTGCCTGCACACCACACTGGCATCATCCAGGTCCCAGTAGTCGTCGCACACAGTGCCCCACTGGTTCCTGTGGAAGACCTCCACCCGGCCAGAGCAGCTGGTCAGGCCGCCGACTAAACGGACATCAAACTGAGGTGCGACCCGTGATCCACCTGTAAAGCAAAAGTCTCAAATCACAGGTCTCTTGGCACCATTCTGTTGTTGGCGCTACAAAGTAACTTAGCAGTTTTTTGTATAGCGCCAAAATTGCAAACAAAGTTTTCTCGAGGCACTTCACAGAAGTAATTTTCATTTTAGTTCATAAAATACACTAGCAATTTACCTAACTGCCTTTCCAACCCTGATTGCCTATGCCCTCTACCGAGCTAGACCTATTCTAAACCATCCACTGTGGACATTATTAGATTTGTTAAGAGGAAATTGAGAAAATGGGCGATGTGAAAAAATACCTACACATTTCTAAACATTTAACTTGTATACATTTAATTATAATAAAGACAATTTAAGGTTGTCAATGTCACTGTGAAAACTTTTAACTGAGAAAAAGTCATTGACTTTTGGCATAAGAATTATTCATTGTATACATGTAACTCATATACATTTAAGTAAACTAACCTTTTTAAGATAACTTTTTTGATAAAACACAGAGTGAGTCCAAAGAGTGACATTGTAGCAGAATGAAAACACAGTAATGATTACTCTGTGTGCAAGCATTTGAACTGTGTATGAATTGTAATGTGTGTGTGATGCAAGCTGTACATGTCATCAATTTTATCAAAATAAACAATTGCGGTGTACCGTCATAACGTCACACGTGGAAATTGCAAGACTGAAGAGGTCTGTTTTTCGTCTTTCATTAATACATTTTAGGTTTAAAATATATGAGAGCACCTGAGAAGCTATGATGTTGATATTGATGATCTGCGTAGTTGCAAAATTGTGATGGCTCAAGATAGCAATCTGTAATCACATCGTATAATAGTCCAAGTTTGATAAAGGTGTTGCCAAAATTGCTGATACCAATGCAAAGTGGGCTGATTTTCTGATTGATAAACAACTTATTATATAATAAGTTATTTAAAGAAAGAGATTTCCATTTATATAGCGCTTTTCTACCACATAGTGGCACTCAAAGCGCTTTACAGTGACCTCTCACACATTCACATGCCAATGGCGGCTGCTGCCATACAAGGCGCTCGCCACGACCCATTGGGAGCAATTTGGGGTTCAGTGTCTTGCCCAAGGACACTTTGGCATGGAGACTGTCGGAGGCGGGATTCAAACCACCAACCTTTTGGTATTCAACCCTCCAGTCATTGGAACGGCCGCTCTACCAACCCAGCTACAGCCACCACTGACTTCTGACTGAATCGCTTACCTAGCATCTGAGACCAAAATCCAGCTGTGACCAAAAAGGTCCATGTCAACGGGACTACATTTCTCAAGTCGGAGTGGCATGTGATGCCGAACACTCAAAGAACACATACATTGTTAGTTCTCTATTTTCTAGTTCATAGGGCTGGTGCATGGTGACGGCTGGTGGATGGTGACGGCTTGGTGATGGCACACCCTTTAGTGGTATCATGTAGGTGAAGTATACGTATACCTACGGTTAAGTTGTATACCTTATCATTTCACGTCCATTGTATAGAGGCAAATACAATTAACTTAGTTAGGCTGCCATCTATAGACGAGTTCGGGGGGTACTTCCAGTGTCTGAACGTCACTCATCGTCGTCATTTAGTTCGATGTGTTTTTGGCAATTTTTCAACATTTCTATTCGTTGGGAACACACACCTACAGGGTTATTTAAAACGGATGGGGGTAACTTGCGGGATGCTATTCAACACCCAAATGCTCTCGTGCAGATCTGTGACCCACAAACGCATGATTTAATAATCAGTGCAACTCGTTCCATTTTCTCATTCCTTTTGTAATAACTAGTAGAAGCAGCCAGCCTATTGGTCCAGAAGAACATGTGACCACTCGGTGAGTAACTTTAAGTCGGATTTTGACTGTATTTCAGTCAATATTTATACAAAATTATGAACGCAGCGAGTGGTGTGATGTGTAACTGGTCACAGAGGACATCTACTGGTCGGATTTTGAATTGCCATGCGTTTTGTCTGTTTTGTGTGCTCGGGCCTTGGTCAAGTACCAGAGTTGGCATTAGCATCAATAAGGCACCGGAAGTCTGTTTCATCCCGGTGGGACAAAATGCCAGCCCACTGTATTTCGCGGGTAAACTCGTCTGTTGCCGATGGATAAATCATTAATAGAAAACTTTTGAACGGACAATGTTGTGCAAATATCTGCCTGTTCGTCTGACCGTGATGCTACCACCATAATGTCTGCCACCGTGAAGCCGTGACGTGAACGTGCAACAGCCCTATTGATAAAACAAAAATGGTACCTTCACAGGTGACACCGGCATCTTCATGATGTCTGCAGTTATGGACACCAAGCCCATTATGGAAGCAGTTAGTTATTGACGATTCACTTCCTAAACATTGGACGTCGTCCAACCAGATGTTTCCAGTTCCTCGTCCGAACTGTCCCCTGCCGTTGGCTGACACGGCCCGGCCACAGCCCAGTTGCCTGCACACCACACTGGCATCATTCAGGTCCCAATAGTCGTCACACACAGTGCCCCACTGGTTCCTGTGGAAGACCTCCACCCGGCCGGAACAGCTGGTTGGGCCACCGACGAGACGCACATCAAATTGAGTTCCAAATCCAAGCGAATGGAGCGAATGGAGCGAAGGGAGCGATGGAGCGGGTAGTCCAGCTGAAAAGCAAAGGTTTCTCGGATTACATGTCTGTTGGCTGTTCAATAATCTTGTGCATCATTCCGGACCGGTGAAAGATAATGAACATGAACACAATTTCTGTTTTGCATCTTTGGCTTTTATTGCAAAATGAGTTGTGGGCCATACAGAGCCATATGGAGCCTCTCGGGCCACATGAGGCGTATAGCCAGCCGATACAGATTTTGCGATTTTGTCAGAAATATGCATTTTTAGTGATACCCACCCATGTTCTATTACTAAATAATGGAAACGGGTGGGAACAAACTTTTTTTTTCTGGTAATGAAGAAAGCCTGAAGTTTATTTGTTCCTTGGTATGTGTGTTGTTGACAAGGACAGAGAACTTAATTTCCAATGGGTCTTGAAAAAACATTCGCATGTTGAAACCCAGGCACTGAATTTGAAAGATGAAAGACCTGGCACTCAATGAGTTAATTATCCAAGTCGAATTTGCTAAAAAACATGATCTAAAAAAGTAATCTCCATGCAAATTATTAGGACTAAGCTGTGACGTCACAGCAGTCACTCCCTGGCAGCCAAATATGGCTGGCTATTTGGATTAGCATACAAATTGATTGATGATTGATGGAATCATAACTTACAAAAGAGACATATTTCATAGACTCGTCGCATGCCTCACGCTGTGTAATGTAACAAAGGTGTTCATGCTCAATCCCAGTTCACGGGGACACCCCAGGCGGTCCGCAGAGTAGTAGAAAGAAGTTACCACGATACTGCCTTCCACCAGTGCAGTAAGTGCACCAAGAGAAGCCAACACATTTTTCCAGCAGTTTAAAATGATACTATTTCTTGCCACAGTATTCCAAATGTTACTGTTATATTATCAATTTACAGATACAAAAAAGTTGGCTATATCAATTGGCTATATTAAAATTAAGGGGTCCGTTACACCTAACCCCACCCTCGTTGGCGTGTCTGCTATGTCTACCCCCGATCTCTTCCACCCAATGTCTTTTTCCAGCCCATTCAGGCTGTTTTATTTTTCCATGCTTTATTTTTTAGGGAAACAGGTGAAGATGGGGGGTAGACATGTGGGAAATACGTTGGGTGGGATTCGAGCCACCGACTCACCGCGCCATTAAGGCATATGCGTGGTTTCCAGTGCACTTCCTAACCGACTGAGCTACTGGGCAGCACCTAATCCTGTTTAATAAAGATGGAAAAACGGTACTGACACTGGAAAAAATAAATAAAATAAAACCCTATAATTTGGTATTCAGATATCACATGACAATGACATTGACAATGTATTTTCTTGTAATGATGAATAATGAATGCTGCTTACCATCACAAGAGACACCAGCATCATCACGGTGGTCGCAGTTCTCGCACCAAGACCCGCGGTGCGGGCAGGCGTCCAACGACTGTTCGTTCCCGTTGCATCGGATGTCGTCCATCCAGATGTTCCCTGAACCTTGCCCAAACTCTGCATGACGGTGGGCCGTCAAGGCACGGCCACAGCCCATCTGACTGCACACCACAGAGGCATCGTTCATGTCCCAATAATTATCGCAAACGCTGCCCCACCGGCCCTGTTCGAAGACTTCCACCCTGCCAGAGCATCTGTTCCGTCCATTGGTCAAGCGGATTTGAAATGTAGCTACTGCTGTTGGCCCTGGAAAACAATAAGTCGAACAACCGTTGAATATGCATGTATCCATATATGCATTTTACCCACTAAGCAAACACACACATGCACACGCACACACACACAAATATATACACATACAAATATATATATTTTTTCTTTTTTTTTACTTGACACCAAAACTAACTATATACATAGAACAATATAATGATTATTACTTAAATTGCCTGTAATATTAATGAAGTAAAAATATCAATTGATAGAGACAACTTCAAAATTATTAGAATCAAACAGTACCTAAGAGAAGTAGCAGTACCACCAGTCGACTGCAAACTGCCATCTTGAGCAGGCCCTGAAAAAAGCAAAAAAAACGAACAAAAAAAAATCACATTTCAGGTATCATTTTACGTTGACGGTCACATGCCAGTTTTATGCCTGGTAGGATGACAATAGAAAGAGCACATTCATTTGACATTAATTAGTAAAGCATAACCTGTGTACATAGATGGGCAGTAACGCATTACATTTACCCTGTTTCAATTTTTTGTGTAATTTTTTCACAATTTACGTTCTACTTTTTCTCAAGTAAATTTGAGGTGAAAAAAAAAAACGTTTTTACTGAGATGTCAGCAGTTCGCTACTCGTTACATTAACTTGGCCTTTAGCGACACCCATTGGGAACTGTTGGCACATAAGTTGGTGTCATATCTCTCGGACTCTCACTCTCTCGGGCGCTCTCTCTCTCAGTCCCTCTCTCTTGGTCTCTCTCTCTCCCTCCTAATATATATTTTTTTACTGAAAGTTACTCAGTACTTCCGCTACTTAAGTAACTTTTTGTGGAGTACATTTTTACTTTTACTTGAGTAATATTTTGCAGAGGTAACAATACTTTTACTTAAGTAATTTTTACAGCTACTCTTCCCATATCTGCCTGTGTAACACAACAAATCATGTCCCGTAATGTAAAACTGAAGACGAAGAAGCAAATAAATAACTGCAGAAGAAGGCTCAAAAGAGTTCCGGTCTGGCAATGGAGTGAGGTGGACGTGCGCTGGTTGGCTCCTGACCTCTTTGAAGTTTTACCTTCTTAAATAATCTTTATATACTCAAATTTTAAATTTTTTTATTGGCTTAACAACTTTTTGAACCACTATTGTCCGTGATTTCGGGCGAACATGCCTCCCAAAACTCAGCGCCAGTTAACAGACATAGACCAATGGATACAAGAGATAGAGGATTAATATTTGGGTCATGGAATGTGAAAGGGATAAGGGATCCGGTAAAGCGTACAAAGATCCTAAAACATCTTAAATCATTACAAATGGACATCATTTTTTTACAGGAGACTCACCTGACTAAAGACAATGAATGTAATGTGAAACTTTTCATTCAACATTTTCTTCGAGGATGGGTGGGGTTTCTATTATCTTTAAGAAAGGTCTTAGTTTTCAACATAAAAGGACAATAACTGATAAGGAAGGTTGCTATATCATAGTCATAGGGGAACTTTATGGCACCCATATTACATTGCTGAATGTCTATGCTCCCAATACAGATAACCCTGCATTCTTTCACAAAATGTTTAATCTGATACCAGATATATCCCAAACTCATTTGATTATTGGTGGTGACT
>OMKY01248304.1:0-10172 GCA_900302395.1 Bregmaceros cantori | reverse complement strand
GGTGTCTCTCTCTCTCTCTCATATACTGTATAGCTCTCTCTATCTCTCCAGCACAACCCGAGTTTGTTCACAGCAATGGGATGACGTCATGCACGCTACATCTACTTTATATACAGTCTATGGTGTCTCCTTATTTGTGTGCGTCTTTATTTGTGTGTGTCTTTATTTGTGTGTGTCTTTATTTGTGTGTGTCTTTATTTGTGTCTCTTTATTTGTGTGTGTCTTTATTTGTGTGTGTCTTTATTTGTGTGTTTCTTTATTTGTGTGTGTCTTTATTAGTGTGTTTCTTTATTTGTGTGTGTCTTTATTAGTGTGTTTCTTTATTTGTGTGTGTCTTTATTTGTGTGTTTCTTTATTTGTGTGTGTCTTTATTTGTGTGTGTCTTTATTTGTGTGTTTCTTTATTTGTGTGTGTCTTTATTTGTGTGTGTCTTTATTTGTGTGTGTCTTTATTTGTGCGTGTCTTTATTTGTGCGTGTCTTTATTTGTGCGTGTCTTTATTTGTGCGTGTCTTTATTTGTGTGTGTCTTTATTTGTGCGTGTCTTTATTTGTGCGTGTCTTCAGTTTGATTTGTTTGTTCCACCGGTTGAGTCACTCAGCTGAAGCTGACACACTCAGTGTGTCAAACTGCTGACTCAGTGCGTCCTTCTCACTCTTTCCTCCCCCTGACAGTGTGAAATAAACTACCATGCTCTTCTTCATCTTCATCTTTTAACATTCAGTTTATTTCTCCATCATGCAGAAACATGACAGCAGTACATACACATGTTTTTTTTTTATTGGGCACGGAGTAGAGCCCTGCACTCCCCTGAATTGCGGGACGCGGGACAAAAATTGAAAGCTCATTGCGGGGGCGGGCGGGACTCAGCGAGAGGAGTGCGGTTGCGGGCGGGAGCGGAATTGAGCCGCAGTCCCGCAAGCTAAAAACATCTTAGCTTGCGAGGCTCCGCCGGCATGCGGCTTCTCTTCGACCTATTTGGATCGGATACTTATAGCGTTTGTATCCGATTCCGATCTAACGCCTACCATTCCTGGTCGTGTCGCTTGTTTACATTTTAAATAAAGTTGCGAAAAAAAAAAATCTGATTCCGTTCTGCTCTTCCGTGTTCGGGTCTGCTCTCCCGATCATCAAGCAGAGCTCATCTAGTGGAAAAATATACCAGTAAATGCTGGTCTAAAGAGTGGTCTATTAACGGAAGTTCCGACGTTCGCCTATCGCCCAAAGCCGACCCCGTTCGGAACTCGGAATCCTGCGGGATTTGCGGGCGGGCGCGGGACAAATTATTTTAGTTGCGGGCGGGAGCGGGACTAAAATTACAATTTTTTGCGGGACGCGGGCGGGCGCGGGACTGAACACTGCGGGGGCGGGCGGGCGCGGGACGGAAAATCAGTCCCGCGCAGGGCTCTAGCACGAAGCAACTGTCTCAAGATCAACAGGTCATGGTGAAGGTCAACGCTAAGAACAGCACACAAGTGGCATAGAATAGAATAGAGTCAGTAGCATCACCACGGGAAGAAACCGTGGCTCAGTCTGGTGACGCCTCAATGCCTGACACACCGCTGATCTGACATTGATTTTTCCCTTGGGAAATCTTGCTCTTCCGACGGTTTAACCCCTATGTTCCGAAGTCCCTATGTTCCGAAATCTCTATGTTCCGAAAATGTATGGGGCAACCCCTAACACCTACCCTAAACCTAACCCCTTCCCTAACCACTACCCCAGCCCTAACCCCTAAATGACCCATACATTTTCGGAACATAGGGATTTCGGAACATAGGGATGACCCCCTTCCGACACGGGGTATCTGCACGGTATTTTTTACGGTGTGGTATCCCGACATTTTTTACAAGGTCGGGTGAAGCGGAGTGCTGCCGCAGTAGCAGCACAGTGGTAAGTCGCCGCTTTGGGTTAGGATGTGTGTGCTTGGTACACAGGGCTCTGTAGTGCCTTCGCAGGGGGAGGGCGGTGAAAAAGTGGGAAGGGTCTGCTACGATGTCTCCTCACCCTGTCATTATTTGATATTTATGCATACACATGTGAAAAGATGATATTTGATTTCAATTGAATTCGATAAGCAAACAATGTATGAATGCTGTTACTTGTAACTTTTAATTTTTACTCCCTTTCATTTTTTATTTCTCATAAGTCTCTCATAAGTAATTCATTGCAACAAAAATAGCACATTTGTAATTTGCAACAGTACATTTAGTTTACATTTAGTATTAATCATTAACTGTGTGCAAAATGACGAACTGTAATGGGTTTAACTCCTATGTTCCGAAGTCCCTATGTTCCGAAATCTCTATGTTCGGAAAATGTATGGGCAACCCTTAACACCTACCCCTAAACCTAACCCCTTCCCTAACCACTACCCCAACCCTAACCCCTAAATGACCCATACATTTTCGGAACATAGGGATTTCGGAACATAGGGATTTCGGAACATAGGGCTGACCCCCTGTAATGTGTTGTACAGCTCAACTTGTTGAGTTGATTTTCATTGTGTTGTATTTGGAAACCATTCGATTTTTATGGAATTGTTAGAAAAAACACTTTCATACAGAACCTTTATTGGTGATGCCGTCTTGGGACGGCTAGCACAGCTAGGCGTGGGGGGGGTTGCTGATGGGGCTAGCGATGAGTAAGGAACGGCGAGCGGCGACGTTAGCATAAACAGAACCGCTCGGCAGTGACTCAGTGAGCTTAGCGCTAATTAGGTCAGCCTCCAGCGGCCCGAGTATGGCGGTCGCACAAAGCGCCGCTGTGCGCGGGACAGAAAGCTGCTGGGGCTTTGCCGCGCCACAGACGATGACGCACGGTCGCTGTACGCGACAGCGGCGCACGCACCCGCCCTGACGCGCAGCCACGGGCCAGGGTCTAACCCCCTCTACTCGATACCGCACAAGGAGCGAGGCTGGACTATTGGTGTTTGGCCAAGCGGATAATGATGTGCTGCTTTGAACGAGGCGACTCGGAAAGGCCGCACATTTTTAGATTTTCTTTAAAGTTTTTCGCCGCAAGTGACATTTTCTCGTTCTATTGGCAGCGTTAGTGTAGCCGCGAGGAGAAGCGATCTCTCGCCGCGGCGGACGAAAGTGATGAATTGTTGAATGTCACACAAAACGTTTCACAATCCGCTTACTAAAGCTACTACAGCTCCAATTATACATCACACACCGCTTCACTCACCGTTTTACTTAAGTAAATATTGATGAAATACAGGTAAAATCCCACTTAAAGTTACTCACAGGTCTGGTCACGTGTTCTTCTGGACCAATGGGATGGCTGCTTCACTGGTAATTCCAACTTGAATAAGTAAATGGAACGGGCTGCGCAGATTATTCAATCATGCATTTGTCGGGCACAGATCCACACGAGAGCGTTTGGGTGTGGAATAGCACGACGCAAATTACCACCGCCACAGTTTCAAAAAGGGTTTAGACCTTTAAAGGTGAATCCGACCTGCAAGATGATTTACCAAAATATCTCAATTTTTGATGAAAGAATCTGCTGCTCTAAATGTGTCCACTGTCCACAACCAAGACTGTTTTTAAATCGTGACCAGAACAAGAAACAGGCTGGTTCTCAGTACAGTGGTCTAAGGACTTTTTGGAAAACAGCAAAAAATGAAAGTGCATTCATTCATATTCATATTTTTTGACTCATGCCCCTCCCCTGTTCTTTGCCTCTTTCCAGCAAAACTGAAAATGATCCAAATGGGGCAAAAATATACATAAAAAAATACCTGACATGGAAATTTTGGTACACAGTCTGCAATAAGCAGAGACGGTGAAACTCGGCACCCCCCCCCTCAAATCATTTGAGCCGAACAACAACGCCCACAGAAAGTGCTGAATTTCCCATCACACCAGAGACGCGGTGGCCCTTAATGCTGCATAATGAGTGATGTGGAGCCCCGGGTTGTGTGCCAGAAGGATTACGGACTCCGTACAAACGCACACGTGTTGACTTGAACAGATTGGCGCGCTCCCCAGCGACCTTAGTGCCACATCAGTGGGTTGAAATGGACATATTGGAGCGAGACCGAGAGAGACAGACACCGAGACACACAGCTTACATTTTTAACCCCAGAATAATACACTTGTCGTAATCCTGTTTTTTTTTGGTGAAATAATGACCACTCCACTCTCCAACACTATTTACCATGATGATAATCAAGGCAATCCATTGAATTACATTTCATTAAAGCTATAGACGAGTTCGGGGGGTACTTCCGGTGTCTGAACGTCTTGCCCGGTATAATTTAGTCCGATGTGTTTTTGGTTATTTTTCAACATGTATATTCGGTGGGAACACACACCTACAGGGTTATTTAAAACGGATGGTGGTAACTTGCGGTGTGCTATTCCACACCCAAATGCTCTCGTGCGGATCTGTGACCCACAAACGCATGATTTAATAATCAGTGCAACTCGTTCCATTTTCCCCATTCCTTTTCTAATTACTGGTAGAAGCAGCCAGCCTATTGGTCCAGAAGAACATGAGATCACTCGGTGAGCAACTTTAAGTCGGACTTTGATTGTAATTCATTAATATTTATACAAAATTATAAATGCAGCGATCGGGTTGATGTGTTTACTGGTCACAGACGACATCTAGTGGTCGGATTTTGAACTGGTGTGCGTTTTGTGTGTTTTGTCTGCTCGGTTCCTCGTTCAAGTACCAGATTTGCCATAGGCTACCATTAGGCACCGGAAGTGTGTTTCCTCCCGACGGGACAAAATGCCAGCCCCCTGTATTTCGTGGGTAAACTCGTCTATTCATCCAATGATATTCAAAGTGTTGTGTTTTTTGTGCTTTTTTTGACACTTCTTTTTCAAGCCTGCTTAATCCATATATTTTCATGTTGGGCACTCCCAGTAATCAACTTGGCAATGGTGAACGGTCTGTGTTCCGAAAGCCCTATCTTCCGAAAAGTTTTGGTTTAGGGTAGGGTTTAGGATAGGGGTCAGGATTAGGGGTTAACCCTAACCCCTACTGTGGCTAAACGGGATTTCTGAACACAGACCGACCTGTGGGAAAATAGAAACATGCCTAAAAGTACAGTAGAACAGGTTGATTCTGATCTGCAATTTGACATATTTGGTGACATGTCACAAGATTCCGACGACTCTCAAAAACAATCCTGCAAGGCACAGTGCCGGGTGGTGGGAACAGAGGAAGACAGAGAAAGCGATGGGGAGATAACATCCAAGAATGGAAACATTGCAGGGTGAGTGGCACAGTGCGAGTGTCCAAGGACAGAGAGAGATGGAGAGAGCTGGCTGTGGTGCCAGGCTCCGGGAAAGATGAGACAAAATCAACACAAACTACTTGAAATGGAATCCTATCGTCTGTAAAAGAAAATTGTACAACAACAAAAAACAGACATAATGAACATAATGTTTTGTGTTCTGGTGGCCAGAGGCAAAACAATATGAAAAAAAAGAAAATTGAGACAGAGGAGCTGCAGTATTCATATTCATAAATGATTTAATAGAACAATCCAGCCAACCATTTTTCTCACATCAATTCTAGGCTTGTTTTAAATCTTGATGGCAATGGTGGGAGGGAGGAGTGAGTGGGTTCGGGTTCCGTTGTTCCGAAATCTCTATCTTCCGAAATTCCTATGTTGCGAAAAGTTACGGGTCGTCACAGTAGTCGTTTAGACACAGTAGGGTTACAGGTTAACGGTAAACTTAAGGTAAACAGCGTTTGGATGTTTGATATCGCAAAGATGTTTTTCTTAATTATCCCATCAACGAGTCCCAAAAGTGCCTGAGAGTTAAAGATACTTCACAGCAGTCAAGTCCTGTGGACTGAAGCCACTGCCGGGATCCTCGTAACTCTCGACATATACTTGCTGCTGAGACCAGGTATGGTACTCCGAACTTTTGTAGTCTTCCAGTGATTGACCCTGACCCTTCTTCGGTGCCATCAGCGGTTGAGGGAGTACTAGTTGACTTAACCCGGGGGTCACCCACCGCTTCGACGTCTCAGAGTTCCCATCTGATTATTTTGTTAGGGTTAAGGCTGAGGTTAGGGTTATTGTTATGGTTTTGGAGAGACCCTAACAAAATGAGCGGATCGTTTTTTTTTTTATTCACACTTTACATCACGGCATATGATACGCCGGAACTCATGTCGGAACGCGGAGCCGTCGGAACGCAAGTGTGGACCCACTTAACCCTAAACCCTAGCCCTAACCCCTAGCCCTAATGTGACTAAATGACTCCTGTGCCGAAACACACATTTCAAAAATGTCCATCTCCCGAAATCCCTTGTTTCGAAATTAAGGGCTGAATTTCAAAAGATAGGGGCCGTGTCTGAAATCGCCCCCTATCCCCCATATAGTGCACTATATGGGGTGCACGCCATTTTGTAGGGGTGTCCGAAATCTCCATGTACCCTAGATAGTGCACTGAAAGTATCCCACAACGCACCGCAAAAAGTAGTGAGCATCGGATATATATAACCCATAATGCATTGCGATATAACCTAAATAACCTAAACTTCACAAAAACGGCGCGGTGGGAGTAAATAGCGACCGACCACTGCAAATAGTTATAAATGTAAGTGCTTTTGACTTTTTGTGACGTTTTTTTAATTTTACAATTACATGTTTTGTAATTATATTTTATAATCATTTTCAATGCCGCCGACTCCAGTGTCCGAAACCTCAGCTGTTGCTGTTGAGTGCACTATAAGTGAGTGCACTATATGGGGGATAGGGAGTAGGGGATAGGGAGCGATTTCGGACACAGCCAGGGTTTTGTGCCTTTTTGCATCTCCAAGCCAAGTGCACAGTGTGGTGGTATGTTTGATGAAAACTACTGCTGACATGTCAACAACAAAAAAAAACCTGCATTTGTGAAACAAATCCATATGAATTATTTCTGATCTCAGTTTGTGTGGCTTGGTTTTTTACTATTTTATGGGTGTTGTTTTTTTACACAAACATTTTCTTGGTGTCAGAGCACATATGTGCACAGTTCCACAAAATGAATATATTAAATTTAATTATTATCTTAACAAGCATATGTATACAGTGTCAAAAAATGTGTTTACTATGAATGTGCTGCTGAATTTTGGGTCCGGTGTTGGGGCTTTGGGTGGTGATGCACTCTATATGCCTTTTTTTGGGTGTTGATAACGCTTGGGATATTTAACCCCTAGGCACTTTTCAGACCTGATTAGTCCTTGTGCAAAATGAGGCAAAAGATGATTTATTTTTAGGGGTCCGCGTTGGCCGAGTGGTTATGAACACCGCACCTAACGCGACCCCATTCATGTTAGTGGCGCTGTGTCTACCGCAGCGCCCGCAGTGTCGCGAGTTCGACTACGCTCGTCGACTACGCTCGTCGACTTGTCTGCAATGTCTACCTCCGATCTCTTCAACCCAGTTTCCGACTAATCCTATCCAATAAAGATGGGAAAATGGCGCTGACGCTGGAAAAAATAACTTTATATAAAACAACGTTGATACAACGTTGATTTTAAATGGGAATGATCTATAAAATCTCCTGGATGACACAGGGAAAGAGTTGGATGAACTAAAAAAAATGGTTTGACATTAACAAACTAACACTAAATCTTAAGAAAACTAACTACATCATCTTTGGTAACAGGCCAACACTTACCGAAATGAAACTCCTAACGAACAATATTGAAATTAATCGTGTCTATGAAGTGAAGTTTCTTGGAGTTATTAATCCTACAAAATGAATTGAGTTTATTTTGAACACCTCTTCCTTTTATTTTATTCTATTTATTTTTCAAATATTTGTTTTTTTGTTTTTTGTTTTTTTTTTCTTTCTTTTCCTTAGTTATGGAGATGTTTGCACTGTTGTAATATATATTATGATAAATGGGGTTTGGACCTGATAAGCCACTGGCTTCCTCCGAACCCCTTTGAGTGGAAGCAATCAGAATCGCCTATGTATCCATCTATGTTTGTCTGCCGCTCAATAGACCATTCATTCATTCATTCATTCATTCATTCATTGTCAACCGCTCACCCTGTCTCTCCCCAGGCACCTGCTAATGACCCACAGCTGAAGCCACTCCCCTCATCAACAGAGAGACTATTTAGGAGTGGCAGACAAAGCACACGCTGCCAGAAGTTCTACTCCGCTAACTAGATCCCACCACGTCTTCGTCTGCTCGTCTACCCACATCCTGTACCATCCAGTCCAGTCCAGTCCGGTCCAGCCCTATCCTGTTCTGCCCAGCCTTGTCCAGCCTCAGTTAGCCTCCATCCTAAATTCCCAGTGCTTCTGGTGAGGTCGATTAGAGAAAAATAGATTTTTGTCACTTTTTCTGAATTCTTGTGTGGGCCAGAAAAACTTGATTGGCGGGTCGGATTTGGCCTGCGGGCTGTCAGCTGAGCAGCACTGATGTACTGTATATACACTGGCAAAAATACATGACCCAATGGATATTTATTTGTTCTGGCTATGTCCTCCATCGCTAGATCTCTCTCATCGTCGCCCTCACCCTGTCAATCAAAATGGGAAAATGGGGTTTATACTGGTAAAAATAACTTTAAAAATGGAGATGCACAATATTACTCCCCCACGTCCAGTCCTGCCTAGTCCTGTCCAGTGTCCTCTGTCACCCATCATTCTAACTTCAGTAAATCTTGTCAAACCCCCCCCGTTCTGTCCCTTGCTGCCTCTAGGGGCCAAATTATACCAATCCTAGGAACGATGCTCTCATTCCGGTAAATATACCCATCAATTGGAGCACACACGGAGTGCACCGTAATCACCCAATTTGTATTGTCCTAATACACACTGAATACACAATGACCTTCACAGTTGTGGAAAATGAACCCACTAGCAAGTCGACAAAAATAACATGCATTTTTAAAATAAATTCATATTAATTACTTGTTGTGTCAGTTCATGCTGTGTTTCTATTTTATGCGGTGGCATTTCACACAGACTTCCCCATGATGCTATTTACTAACTAAACCCAGCATGCATTGCAGGGTTATTCAACTGCTTTGCTCAGAGGGACACTTTGTCAGAAACCCAATGGGTCAGGGGCCGGAGCAGATGCCGGACTGCACGCCCCCCCCAACCCCCGCCTTCAGTAACCTCCGGCCTACTTGTACAACTTGACACGACGCAAAAACACATTTTCATAACTTATTACTTATACAGAATCGGATATCGGTTAAAAAAACTTTTTTCTCTCTTTTTAACTACACTAGCAGTTTACCTAACTACATTTCCAACCCTGATTTCCCATACCCTCTACGGAGCGAGACCTGTTCGACCCATTGTGGACAGTAGAGTTGTTAACAGAACTCCTTTAATGGAAACAGAGAGAGAAGAAGAAAGAAGAAATTTGAAACGGAGAAGTCGTAATTAAAGAAAAAAGTACCTACAAATTTGTAACCCTTTAACTTGTATACATTTAGTTAAACAAAAGCGAAATTAAGGTTGTCAATGTGAAAACGCCTTTAACAGAGAAAAGACATTGGCTGTGTCCGAAATCACTCCCTAACCCCCATATAGTGCACTATATGGGGTGCACGCCATTTTGAAGGGGTGTCCGAATTCTCCATGTACCCTAGATAGTGCACTGAAAGTATCCCACAATGCACTGCGAAATGTAGTGAGCATCGAATGTACCCTAGACGGAGCAATATAACCCATAATGCATTGCGAGACGTTTTAAAAATGACCTAAACTTTAAAAAAATGCCGCGGCGGGAGTAAATAGCGACCGACCACGGCAAATCGTTATAAATGTAAGTACTTCTGACTTTCTGTGATGATTGTTGAATTTTATAATTATATTTTTTATAATTATATGTTATAATAATTTTGACGGCGGCAATTCTAGTGTCCGAAATCTCGGCAGTTGCTGTTGAGTGCACTATAAGTGAGTGCACTATATGGGGGGTAGGGAGTAGATTTCGGACACGGCCCATGTGTGTGCGGATGCAAGAGTCTCCCTGTCTGGTAATTCCACAGAAGACTTTGAGGTGAGTTCTGAAAGCGTTAAATGGTGTTCGAGGAAAAGAAGACTTTGAGGTGAGTTCTGAAAGCGTTAAATGGTGTTCGAGGAAAAGAAGACTTTGAGGTGAGTTCTGAAAGCGTTAAATGGTGTTCGAGTAAAAGAAGACTTTGAGGTGAGTTCTGAAAGCGTTAAATGGTGTT